>JAVXUM010000017.1:7341054-7352820 GCA_035590655.1 Pouteria glomerata | reverse complement strand
TGAACAGACGGCTGTTAGTTGTTGCACTTTTATGTATAGTACATGGGTTATTAGTGCACATTTTTGAAGTTAAGGGGATAAAAGTGTAAATGGGTCTAACTACAGGGGGTGTTAAAGCAATTAATCCATTAAATAACTTATTATTTTGGGTATTATGCTGTATTTTTTATGTATTTTCTTGTGTTTCAATGGAAACATTATGATCATAATTCAACTAATATTTGTTTTGATCTTTTTAGTTTAAATTTTTATACCTCATGGTTAAATTATTAGTTGAAGTCTGAACGCATGAAGTTCATTTTCTATAACATCTCTCTCTTTCTCTCTGTCTTTGCCTCCATGTTTTTTTATTTATAGTCAGAGATCTATTCCAAAAGGTCTATAGTAATAATTATGGAAATCGCATTCAGTTGGCAAACTGTACATGTTTCTGGTTATAATACCCGGTAGCCATATGTTTCTTTGGTAGTTCAGAAAGTTGGTTGAATTTTTTGATTAAGTTGTAGAAGTTACTGGCTTGTCCTAATTGTCATGTATTGCAGTTTTTTGAGTCCCAGTAACACACTTTTCACGAATTGTCGGACGTCATGCAAATGAATTTCTTTGATGATCAACTAATTACCATGTTCATTTTTTTTTGGTACGGTTATCCTGTATTAATGCTTGTTATTATGGACCTTGTGGTTATTACTTCTTGTGGTTCTCACTAGTTTTGTGTTGTGTGATGTAGGTATTGGTAGTTTCTGGAGAGACAGGCTGTGGCAAAACTACACAGCTCCCTCAATTCATTCTAGAGGAAGAGATATCATCCTTACGTGGTGCCAGTTGCAACATAATATGCACACAACCTCGTAGAATATCTGCAATCTCTGTTGCAGCTCGAATATCCTCTGAAAGGGGCGAGCGTCTTGGCGAAAGTGTTGGTTACCAGATTCGTCTGGAGTCAAACCGCTCAGCCCAAACAAGATTGCTATTTTGCACCACTGGAGTATTGCTTCGGCAGTTGGTAATGTGCTGTCACTCCTGCATTTAACTCTTTTTTACGAAGGCTTCTAGTGTTTTTGGAATTATTTCATGCAGTCTCACTTATATGCATGTGTTATTTTGATCATTTTTTAACTATTAGGAATTTGTTTATTGGGGTTCTTGATTTTTCATGTTATTCTCGAATTAAGTTCTGAAACTTTTAAAATTTAGCAAATTGCAAAAGTTTCTCATCTCCATTATATAAAGTGCCTAGACTAAGATACACCACTGAACTGATGGTTGGATTTAAATTAAATGATGCTTAAGAAGCGCTGTGCTGTTGTGATTGTTAGGTACATCTAGCGTGCTGTCATATGTGAAAATAACACGGTGATATTTACTAGTTGGAACTCATACCTGCTTGAAACTAGAAATGATGTTTACTTGTTCTTTTTAATATTGTTGGTCTGATGACTCTGATCACTATTGATGCAGGAGCATAGCAAATTTTTTATTTTAGTTTATATTTATTTGTTCTTCTATTTCCCTGCTTTATTTGAGTTTATGCTTGTTATTTATGTTTTAAGAAGTCATGTTGCTAGCATGTGGCTTTAAAGGAGGTTGGACAGCTATGATTATATCTTTTGTTTTAGATTAATGGCTAGGATTTGAGGCTACAAGATGAACTTATAAATAGACTCTATTGAGGACTGTAGCCGCTCTCAACAAATAAATAAAATTTCAGAATTTAGTTCTTGGTCTCTTAGAAGCCTGGAATTAATATTTGATATATTGACACATCAACTGTATGGTTCTTGAAACACAAATCTGGATTGATGATTTGTGCTTCTTTTAAGATGAGGGCATTTTTTAACCATAGTGGATCAGTCAAATCATATTAGACCATTGCATGGAAATAGCCAGAGCCTTGTGCTTGTCCTGAAATCAAGGGCCTTGGGATGGATGGATTGATATAGGCTTCTTTAGTCTAACATGTACAAAGTGGTTGATTTCACGTTTTTAAGTTGTGTTCAGTGTTTTACAGCAATAGTTTTTACCAATGCTTGAAGCAGTGGTCCCATAATTTGATTACATGGAGATATACTATATTGCATGATGAGCTTGATAGGATTTGTCTCTGATGAGAGGATGAAAGTGTGTGCCATTTCTATAAAATACCATATTGGTTTTTTAATCATATATATCATGAATTTATCCCCTTTTGTGAAGTAAGTTGGACTCATTGGGATTTTTGAATTCCAGTATTTGAAGCTATTAATTTAGCGTTTGAAAACATAGCATTGAATAGGAGAATGTTAGAAGAACTGTGGAATGTTTTGTCAACATTGCTACAAATAATAAACTTCTGAATTTTTATGAGAAAATACATAATTGTGTGTGGATATGGTGCTTACTATGTGGTTGATTTCATCATTAGAGAAATAGATTTTTATTCCAAATTAAATTAATATTTTATGCCTTTCCTCTTGACAAAAACCCATTATCATCCTTTTGATCCAGATCTCTGATTTCCTTCATTAACCTTTTGAACGTATGTTATTCAAAATCCTCCCTATTTCACTTGGTGATATCTTCCTTGAGTTTATTCAATTTCTTCACCTAAACAAAACTAGCACACCCTTATAAGTTATAGCTTTTTCACAAAATTTCCACCACCTCCTTAATCCGTCCACCTTAATCCAATGTGACCATTGTTACACCTACAACTCCATCTTTCTGCAGGACTTTTAGTCATGTTAAAATCCTATCCCACACATCATGGGACCTCCCATCTGATTGCAACAACTTCCAGTTCATCTAGAAAGTCTCCCTTCAGAGAATAATCAGTTGGACCATACTCCTGTAAAGGCTCACAGCGGATCATTGTCCACGCTACTAGTACAACACCTGACTGATAAACATACTAACTACATAAAAATACTAAATTATATTTATCTTTTTCCCATTATACATCCAAAAAAAGCAAAAACAAGGAGCCGTATTATCTACTTTAGAATGTTTTGTTCACAAATAAAGTTTTGGCATTTAGAATTCCTAAAATAAATTTTAAGGATTGATAGATAGAATTCTATTTTTATTTTGTTTTATCTTATTGTTGGATTTCAAGGTTATTTAACCTTAAAATGTATTTCACCTGTATTTAAGTAATGAGCATTAGTGTTCCCCAATGGTTTGAAGAATGTCCAATTCTTAAAAAAGTTGAGAATTAATAGGATACATTTTGATGGCAATCAATATGTTTGGGTATAGTATTCAGGGTTGCTGTATGTGTTTGACACACAGACAAAACCTTGTTAGGAATATATGTACTTCTTAGAGCATTGCAACCTTCTTCTAATCCCTAGCAAGTGCATAGATTATGACACTATCCATTAGTTGTCACATGTTTGATAGTCACAACTTTATAAGGATCTGTGCTTCTTAGAGTGTTGCACTTGCCTTCCAATAGCTAGCATTAGTGCAAATATATTTTATGAGATCATAGTCGTATTAGAACTGTTAAAATTTTACTGGATATCATTAATGATTTGATTTTATTGTAAATAGATTATATTCATACAGGTAATTTTGTAAAGAATTAAAACATGGAGGGAATTTATATTTCTATGTTTGGATATTTTAAAATGAATTATTGCAATTAGCTTATTTGGAGCTCATGAGATCTTTTTTATGGTTATGAAATGCACACTGACATTTGGTTCCCTCTTGTGTTAAACCACAGGTTGAGGACCCCGCTTTAACTGGAATAAGCCATTTGCTGGTGGATGAAATCCACGAACGAGGCATGAATGAGGACTTCCTCTTAATAATATTGCGTGACTTACTTCCTCGTCGTCCGGATCTTCGTCTTATTCTAATGAGTGCCACCATCAATGCTGATTTATTCTCCAAATACTTTGGAAATGCTCCAATTATACATATCCCGGTATCGTTTCTTGGTTTACATCATAGTTTTGCAGCATGTACTCATGGGTTTGTTTAATGTATTTTTATTTTTACATGAGGTATTTATATTTTTATATTTATCTTTTGGCAGGGGCGGACATTCCCTGTGGCAGAGCTGTTCCTAGAAGACGTGTTGGAGAAAACTCGTTACAATATCAAATCAGAAATTGACAACTTTCAGGGGAGTTCAAGGAGGAGGAGGAGAGAACAAGAGTCCAAGAAAGATCCTGTAACGGAATTGTTTGAGGCACGTTTAGATATATTGACATTATTTTAAGGATTGCATGCATAGTCTTGTGTTTGTGATAATCTAGTGGTTATAAGTCATCAAACTAATATCACCAGAGTTTTATATTTGGTAATACTGAAAGCAAATGGTTTATTTGTTTTCGGACTAAAATGAGGATACACAGCCATATTTAGTTGATCAATTCATTTATTTACCTTATATCAGGATGGCTTGTGTTTCATGTGGTTTTCACTGCTTTGGACACCACATATATGGAGCTGTATATAATGTATATATTGTACAAATATTTGCTTGACTAAAATCAATTAATCTCTTCCTTAGGATTTTATCGTGGTCATGAGATGCACACTGAAATCACCACCAGTTAACTTTAGATTTTTATGCTATTTTAGAATTGCTAGCTCCCAATATGATATTGCTACTGGTGGAGCATCTCTTCTACAATATTGGCTCTGATTCATGCTTGTGTAGAGTAGATAATGGGTAAAGATTCTACTCTGCTATTGATATTCTCTTTTCTTTCTTGGTTCCCCTCTTAACCTCTAAGTCTTGTTTCTTTTTCCCGGGGTTATAGTTATCTCATTTTCATATGTTTTTATATTCATATCCCTATTCCTTTTCCATGGCCTATTTAGAGCTCTGTCTAAATAAATGCCTTGTCATGACCATGGGAATTAAGCAGCACATCCTGCTCTACTTAAGTTATATAATTGTTTTTTGATACCATGAAGGATGTATTTTTCCAGCTTTTGGGTTCAACATCCGAATTGCAATATTTGATGAGTTAACCTTTCAAGTAATTAATGCGATTAGCTTCATTGATTTACTTGTTTGGAATTTAACTTCTTATTTTGCAGGTCAATAAATCATACTTTAATTGTTGCCTTGCAGAAAATTCTGTTATTCTTATATCATATGCTTATCTAAAGCTTTCCATTTGTAGGATGTTGACATTGATTTTCACTACAAAAGCTATAGCAAAACTACAAGACAATCTCTGGAAGCTTGGTCTGGTTCACAGCTTGATTTGGGTCTCGTACGTATCTTTGTTATTCTTTTATCTATTTTGAAGGACCTGTTTTACTGCCGCCATGGAATTCTGTTCCTTTGTTCATAGCAAGCATCCATTGTGTATATGACTACTTGATCAGCGTTTTAACAAATGGACTGCAGCAGGGATTCATTTTTTTTGGTGTTTTTCAATAACGACAAAGCTGCGTTTGTTCTTTTCAGCTGTAGGCTGAGTTCCTACTGCAATCATATTGCTTTTTTCTATCTATTATTATCTGTAGTTGCTGTTTACTTCTCCTTGGCTGCATTAATTTCTTGGACAGCAAATTAGTATTTGTTGGGTTCCAGGACACTGTAGTGGAAAAATCAACGGTCATGATTTGATTGTATTTACTGTGATATGATTTTTCATATTTTGCGTTAATTGTGTTTCACGTAGATATTTTAATATTTGTTTTTATTTTGAAATTAATTTTAATTAAATTAAATTAGAACCATTAGACTCCTGCAATGGATTTTTTCACTGCAGTCCCTTGGAACCCTGTATTTGTTTACTATAAAAACCTTTCCCAATTAAGGTCTTGGGTTATTTATTTTTTTGGTAGGTAAGTTAATGAGACTAGAACTTGAGTCCCTTTATTGGGAAAGTGCAGTTTAAGTTGGGGTGTTCTTGTAGGGACTGGTCCTGGTAGTTGCTTAAAAATGGGCTTTTGGGCTCGATACTTTTGTCATAGGTTTTTCCCCCTCTTGACTACCGCAAAGGTGGTGTTTTTAATTTCTTATTTATTTTTTTCAATTCTTTCAACTGTCTGCAATATCCATTGGTAAGGATCAAAATTATGTTTCAGTAGACTGTTTAGATTAGAAGCCAGAATATTTTGAAAGCAGCATACAGTATGAAGATACACAAATGTTTACAAGTATAAATTAAAATCTATCTAATTATATGAAAGCTTAATAATTAATTAATTAAAATATTTATTATTTTGGTATGTTGTGTTGTATTTTAATATATTTTACTGTATTTCGATGGACTATTTGAATTATTATCTTACTAGTGTTTTTGTTTTAGTTTTCTAGGAAATGGAAACAATTCATCTTTTCAAGGAAAAGAAATGATGCTTTGTTTCTTGCCCATTGGTGTTATTTGTCAATATACAAAAAATACAGGAAAATGGATAACAAGTGCCCTTTTCTATATTTGCTGTCAGACCTAGCGTCACAGATGCTATTAGTTTTGCTAATTGCATTTTATATCTTTCAATGTGGCTGATACTTAAGGGGTTCGAGTTATCTCGAACCCCTTCCCTTAATAGATAATGTCTACTTATCAAAAAACAAGGTTGGTTGCTATGTAATACAAGAACATGGAAATTATATCGTGATTGGTACCCATTGCATTATACTATCAAAGAGTATCTGTTTTCATCTTATGGTCTTTTACTCATGGTAATGGACCAGTAGAAAGTAACTGGAACTTGGAGGATGTTATTATATGCTATTATACAAATTTCTGGGTTTCTCACTGTAATTTCCTAGAATTGACAAAAAAGGTTTTGGTTTTATGGGCGTCAATTTGGCGCACTTCCTTTGGAAAAAGGAGATCCCATCTTTGTTTCTTATTTTGTAGTTGACTATGCTCATGCATGACTACAGCCGGAGAATTGTTTGTCTTATACAATTTGCTGATGGGTCGATGACACCATCATCTTCTTAGTTGCTTGAAAATATAGATATATAAAATCATCATAAATTCTTGTCTTTATGGGAAGTGGTGGGTTTCCAGATAACTGTTGTTGCACAGTGCTTAGTTTTGGTTTGGAGGTTGAGTGCTGAAGAGTACTAGCGGAGCTTGGAGAGAGGTGCCCTTGTGCATCTTGTGAAGTCTATTGAAGGGGCAGAATTAGTGAGCTTAGTTGAGCTGCTGATAAATAAGTTGGAGCAATTTGTGCCCAATTCAAATTAGGACATATATTTGGTATTTTATGTTTACTTCCTCTTTTTGCTACTTTCTTTTTCCTTTTGCCTTCACTGTTTTTCTTTTTCCTTCACTTTTCCTTTCCCTCACCAAATCTTCACCAAAACACGCCCTTAAGAAATCCATAGGATTCACTGCTTGAATTTGATCTTATTTTACTTATGGGAGCATTTGGATTGGCCATAAAAAACTGTGTAAAAATATTATAGGGTAAGCTTTATCTGAGTAACTGTTAACCTGTATAGAAGATTCACCCATTTGAATATTTATTTTAACAGCAAATTATTATTTTGGTAGTTATTAATTTAATTTTTAATAAAATATTTTGATAATATGGTCCTGATGAATTTTGTGTTGTGTTTAAAATTCTTCAGATGAGTTTGATGGTACAAATTTCCTTTTGCTAAATTCATCTGAAACTGTATAAGTCTTGAATTACATAATCTAATATTTTGAAACATACTTGTAAAGCACCTTGATCATAGTAGAGGGATCTGATCATATTGTTATATTACTGCTTGGTTTTGGAAATGCTTCTTTACCTAAAAGATATGGTATTCTCTTGTAGGTGGAATCAACAATAGAACATATCTGTCGTTGTGAAGGTGACGGAGCCATTCTTGTATTCCTCACTGGTTGGGACGACATTTCCAAGCTGCTCGACAAAGTTAAAACAAACAGTTTTCTTAGAGATCCCAGCAAGTTTCTTGTGCTTCCTCTTCATGGTTCAATGCCCACAACCAATCAGTGTGAAATATTTGATCGACCACCTGCTAGCATGAGGTGCGTACCTTTCATGTTCGCATTCTATTTCTTGCTGGGGGATTTATGATAAAATAGTTTTTTTTTTTTTTTAAATTATTGTACGACTATTTAATATAGCATTTTGATTCCTTCCAAAGTCCAGTCTTCTCTAGTGTATTCAACCCATTAGCTTTGTACTCATTTCAGTGATTTACTGACTAGGATAATTTTTCATATTATTATTATTATTATTTTCTTGGTGAATGGCATTGGTGTACAGATTCTTGTTGAATGGTATTGGTGTACAGATGTACAGAAAACAACTATATGAGCTAAATTATGGTCATGCTTACTGTTCAATATCTCAATGCCAGTCCCCAAAATTGTGGGTCTTGGTAAGGGTAATCTTGAATTCTTGATAGAAACTCGACCTTTTACATAATATGTGGACATGGGGCTTTGGGACACATACGCATTCTCAACTTTATGTGCCTGAGCTTCACACTGCACCAAGAAGTGAAACTTATACTGTTGCCTACTGTTGGAATAAAAAAATGTGCATGATAGAAGGGGCAAGCATTCCAATTAGATGTTTTTGGTAGATCAATGTTTTCAGGCTATTATTTGTTTCTATTTTCGTATGAACATGATACTTGGAAAAAAGTTAACTGTATTTGAATATTTATAGGGCTTGCTTTAGTATATTTTTTTTCCAGGGGCATCTTAGGCTTTCTAAGGAACCAGGTAGTTGCCATACTTTTCTGATAATTTTAAAAGCAAGCTGAATCTTACGATAAAACTATGAATCGCTACTAGTGCTCTTGCTCGTTGTTCATCTCTTTTGAGAGAGTGGCAGTTTGGGTGTCTGGCAACATCTACTTTTGTAAAGAGTTGAACATTAGTTTTCTAGTCCTTTTTCCACTGTAGCAATTATTTTTTTCCCCCCCTTTAGCACATCGTGGTTTTTATAGGATGTTTTACTCCACCATCCCATTGTTTTATTGTGGGGATCAGATAGCCAATGGTATCACTTCTATCATTACCATTTTTTTTCTGTACTTGAACAAATCTGGACTGTTTGGATTATTGAGTTGGAAATCTGTTTGGCGGTGCAACTCCTCAAGTTCTGTACCAACTCAATACTTCACATCACCCTTTCATGTAAATATGGAGTTGTGAATTTGCTGGCTGTATTGTCGTTCACGTTTCTATTTTCTGTAATTCTACTGTCATTGTAGTGTTATCAATGACAGTTTTGCTGTTTTGAACTATGTCGAAGTTCTTGTTTGAGTACAAATTTTTGGTGGTTGTGTTTTGCAGAAAAATTGTGCTAGCAACAAACATTGCTGAGAGTAGCATAACTATAGATGATGTTGTATATGTCATAGACTCTGGAAAAGCAAAGGAGACTAGTTATGATGCTCTAAACAAGCTGGCTTGTCTGTTGCCATCATGGATTTCAAAGGCCTCAGCACATCAGGTTTGCTGTTACCAACAATTTTGATCTCTCTTTGCTACCACCAACAATTTTTATCTATCTTCTTAAATTTGGTTGTAAAATTACGACAGCCTTCCATTAAGATTGTAGCAGCTAAATTTCTTGATTACTTACTCGAGTTTTGTTCATGTTTTTATGGTGTGACAATTGTAGAGACGTGGGCGTGCGGGTCGCGTGCAACCTGGTGTTTGTTATAGATTGTATCCTAGATTGATCCATGATGCAATGCTACAGTATCAACTGCCTGAAATTCTTCGAACACCTTTGCAAGAGCTTTGCCTGCATATTAAAAGTTTGCAGCTTGGAGCCATTGAATCCTTTTTGGCAAAGGCACTTCAGCCTCCAGATCCCCTCTCCGTTCAAAATGCCATTGAACTTCTTAAAACAATTGGAGCACTGGATGAGAGAGAAGAGCTCACTCCACTTGGTGTGTAATATTGGATTTCTGTGCAGACCCTGCCAATTTTCAGATATAGATTATTATTATTATTATTATTATTATTATTTTCCTAATCTTAGTTAATTTTGCTTAAAGGACGCCACCTGTGTACTCTGCCTTTGGACCCAAATATTGGAAAGATGCTTCTCATGGGTTCAATCTTTCAATGCCTTAATCCTGCATTAACAATTGCTTCTGCTCTTGCACACCGCGATCCATTTGTCCTTCCAATAAATAGGAAAGAGGAAGCTGATGCTGCAAAGAGATCCTTTGCTGGTGATTCTTGCAGGTTTGTTTATTTACTGCCGCCATGCTCTCATTTTTCCTAGTTGCATTAATAAATTTTTGCTCTAATTGCTTGTTACAAGTTGGGGACAGAAAAAAATTATCCCTCCCTGTTTTGCAGTGATCACATTGCGCTTCTCAAAGCATTTGAAGGATGGAAGGATGCAAAACGTCATGGAAAGGAAAAAGCATTCTGTTGGGAAAATTTCTTGTCTCCAGTAACGTTGCAAATGATGGAAGATATGAGAAACCAATTTCTAGATCTACTGTCAGGCATTGGCTTTGTAGATAAACCCAGAGGCGCTAGTGTAAGCTCTTAGCTGAAATTTCATCTATGTTTGGCACTAATGAGTTTCATATGCCTGCTTGTGGTTAACTGTAATTAACCCCTCTGTTTCCTTCAGGGTCTGTGTTTTGAGTCATTTTGGAATAGAACATATGTTCAACTTTGAGAAACAAAGCCAGTTGACACGTGTGATTAACAGACTTGTATCCATGTTTGCAGGCTTATAACCAATATAGTAATGATTTGGAGATGGTATGTGCAATCCTTTGTGCTGGGCTTTACCCGAATGTTGTGCAGTGTAAAAGAAGAGGAAAGCGGACAGCCTTCTACACTAAAGAAGTTGGGAAAGTTGACCTTCACCCTGCATCGGTAAATGCTGGGGTTCATCTTTTTCCTCTTCCTTACATGGTTTATAGTGAAAAGGTGAAGACGACCAGCATATACATAAGAGATTCCACAAATATCTCGGACTACGCTCTGCTCCTGTTTGGCGGTAGTCTCATTCCTAGCAAAACCGGAGAAGGTATTGAAATGCTTGGAGGATACCTTCATTTCTCTGCTTCAAAGAGTGTTTTGGATTTGATACGGGTAATTTCCTTTTTGACAGTCTCTCTCTTTTCACTCTCCTCTTCTGCAGTCTTTTATGTATCAGCCTTTTTTTTAAGCTGACCATAATCACGATGAAGATGATGAAGAGTTGAATTATTATTGGGATTTTGCAGAAATTGCGAGGGGAGCTTGACAAGCTTCTCAATAGGAAGATTGAGGAACCAGGGCTGGACATTTCTGTCGAGGGAAAGGGAGTGGTTGCTGCTGTGGTCGAGTTACTTCGTAGTCAGGATGTAAGATATTGAGATTCTGTAGTGTCCTATGACCAAAACTTAGATATAGGAGTCCTTTCATTCTTAAGGTATACACACACCCCTGAACCACTGGAAACTTTTCTGTACTATCTATTATAGTTGGTCGGTTGAGAGAGAATTTTTCTAGTAATCCCAAGGGTTGCCTTTTATTCAGGAAATCCTCTGGGAAATTTTCTGGTATATTTTCAGCATTGGTTAGACTGAAACGTTAACTTTGATACGCATATCAACAAAGTCTAGTTCCAAACTAGTTGGGATTGTTGCATGAATTGTTTTCTTTCATTCATTTCTATCAAGGTCATGAAATTTTAACTTTAACATAGGGGGGAAAAAAAAATAGAACATACTAGTATGTGATAGCCATGCTTATGGTCACTTTTAACCTCCATCCCCATATATATATATGTATATATATTATATTTGTGAGGTTCTTTGATTGGAAGGGGAAAAAAAACTTTGAGATTTCAAGTACTTAAAAT
>JAVXUM010000017.1:7325346-7340895 GCA_035590655.1 Pouteria glomerata | reverse complement strand
TTATGCCACTGCCCTTTGTATATTAAAAAAAAAAAAAATCCATTCCGGCCTTTAACGACCGGTATGTTTGACTTTGAGGCTGGAAGTAATTAATGGATCCCTTGTACAGAGCCAAAGCTTGGCAACCCAAAACTACTAAGATTCTATTTGAAGTTTGAAAATACGTATTTCAAAGAAAAAGATTAAGAAGGCATTATTGAATGGTAGGGGGTGTTTGATTGGTATAAGTTTGGTCAAAAAGTACAATAAAAATATAAAAATTTAATGTTAAAAATGATATGTACAATTTGATTGAAAGAAAAATATAAAAAGTAAATAAAAGTTGATAGGTTTTGATTGATTTTGGTTAACCAAATAAATTAAAATAAAAGTGTAGAATTATATATATATATATATAATTTTTAAATGAGATAAATAGAGGTGACAGAAAAATATAATTCTGAGTATAAATTCATGATTTTACATCGAATTTCTGTCCATTGATCACCGTATAAATTTCGATTTATTAATGCATTTATTTATCTCGATTGATTAACTGCAATGACTGCATGGTTCACTTAAAAAAAAATTCGGCTTAAATTCAATTTCAAATGTTTTAAATATAGAAAATTAAATTTTAAAATTGTAAGTCACGAAAAATGTTTGTCAACTTATAAGTTCGGTAGATAATAAATTAAAAAAAAATCTATAAATATAATTTTAAAATATAATCAATTCTCCTGGGATTGTGTCGAGAATTCCTTTAACAAGAAATTTTTGTTAAAGCTATTGAAAAATGATTGTAAATATATATTTCTATGTATGGGGCATTGAGAGAAGCTACATATAATATAGAAAATTGTATAATTAATATATTAATTAGTGGGAGAAGCTAGAAATTGAAAATTACATAAGATTTGAATTCATTCTAAATAATAATCTCACATGCATGAGTATCGATTTTCCTATTTCCAAGCAATCAAGAATGGGAGATTCGAGGTTGAATGATCCGAAGCCCATGAACCAAGACACCCTTTGTGGAATTGTAAGTGGCCGACCAAAGGGACTTTCCATCTTAAGAAACACTCACTGCACGTGTGGAGAAACGTTAAAAAGGATGTCAAAATCCATGATTTTTTTTTTCCTTATTTGAATAAAAGAATTGAGAAAATACCGTTTAGGAGAAAGTATTTAAAAATATAATATTAACCAAACGTATTTTAAAATTATATTTTTATTTATTTTAAAAATACATTTTTAAAATGCGTCTTTAGTCTTTTTAATTGCTTAAAAATGAATTATGAAATTTTTTTAAAAACTCATTTTCAAATTGTGTTTTCTTCCTAACCTATTTTCTACCCAGAATAGTTAACTAAAAAATTAGAGATATGCAATATGTGAGATTCTGAAAAATATATTTTCATAATGCATTTTTAAATTAAATGGAAGCGCATCTTGAAAATACGTTTACATTGATAGTAGATTTCTAAATTTTTTTTGAACAATATTTTCTTTATTTTTTTTCTATTCCCACAGAAGAACCTAAAAAAAAAAAAAAAAAAAAAAAAACTAAAGGAATTGCGGCTGATCTGTGCGCCAGAAAAAAAGAAAAAAAACTCGCCATTCGGACGCCAAGAACCTGGCGTTAGAACGCCAGGTTCCAGTGGGTTTTGACCTCTTTTTGCTGAAAAGTCTTGTTTTGTCCTTATGACACTTGAGCACCTTGATCTCCATCTTTTCCATGATCTTCCATCTCCCTAAGCTCCTCAAGGTCCTCTTTAAACTCTTTAAAGCTTTCTTCAATCTCCTCAACCTCTCCAGCACAAATCATCGGCCTTTCCCTTGCTTCTATACACATAAGCTGCATCAAGAAAAAGATAAGGGTAAGAATATAAAATGGAATTAAATCAAAATAATTAACAATAAACCCTTACTAATAACAATAGGAAATAAAGAAAATGATTACACTTTTCAAGCGTAATCAAATATTATTTCTTATACTTTTGTTTTAATTTAATTCTTTCACTCCACCATCCTCAACCAAACCCATATCTAAGTTCAACTACTAAAATAAGAGAGTAAGTCTAGTGTTTTTAACACAGCCCTTCCTGTGGAAAGAACGACTGGAACTTTGTATTATTTTTATAAATTTAAATTTGCTACCTACTACAACCCATGCACTTGCGGATTAAGGTCACACCACTCTCAACCTTGGGTGTGTAGTGAAGTGAACTAGGGTCAACCAACTCAATGATGTACTCCTCAAACCATATGACATTCAAATGCTCAGTTGGAGTCAAAAAACTTGGTAGTAAGAAAGGACTGAATGTCTTCTAGACTCTCGACAAATGGTTCAAAACTCTCTTGAATAGAATAGTCAACAGGGAAATAAAAAGGAAGCTCATCCCATACATTATCCCCAACATGATAAGGGTAAGTGTCCCACTCGATGCCTATGGTATCAAATTGTGCATCATAAGGTTCATTAGACCAATAATCTCGAAGCTTTTCAAACTTGCCCTTGGTGAGTGGAACAAGGTTAGGACCTACAAACTCTGAGTAAGAGGGCTCCATGCATATGCTACTTCCAAAAGATGGATTATAAGGATCAAATGAAGTAGGAGCATGGCTTTCAAATGTATAAGGTTCATGACTAAGTTCAAGTCTTTCCCATGGCCTGGTGTATTCTTAAAAAAATTCTAGGAATGACCATCCCTCACCTAAAGTGAGGTTAAGAAACTCCCTACCCAAGACTATATCAAAAGCTTGGTATAACTCATGGGATAGAGTATTGTACAATATGGCTAAAATGTCCCTAACTCTACTCCATGACTTGGAAAGTGTCCAAAAGGTTGTTAAATCTCTCCTAGCATTTATAAAATACTTCACCCTTCTTTTGATAGAAAGTTTTATTTAAAGGCCATGGGTAAAGATTTGATGAATAGGGAGGAAATTTTCATTAAAGGCTCGATGAAATTGCTCCTAAGTAGTCCGTTCACTAAAGTTATAGCACCAGTCACCTGCCTTACCTTGTAATGATAAAAGAAAAAACATGGACCTAAGCTTCTTGCTCATTCTAACATCATATAAACCACACACTATCTCAAACCTATCGAGATGAATACATGGGTCTTCCTCCTCGTACCCAAAGAATTGAGGTAATTGGTGATAGGTCTCTAGTGTATATTTATGTCCAAATCGATTGCCTAAAGACTCTATGTAGGCTTGGGCATCAAAAGGACCTGAGTAAAGTCACCAAAACCCATATCCATAATAAGAATATAAACATGAAAACAGAATGAGAGAAAAGATAAACTACACTAAAATGCAAGCTAAGTTAACTAACATGCAAGCTAGGTTGTATGATATGAAAATGAATATGTTATAATGCAAAAGAAAGAAAACTACTAATAAAGAAATAGAGAAAAGAAAAATTCACCTAATTTTTCAAGTGAACTCCCCTTAACTCCCAAGTTTAACGCTTAGTTGTCCTTCCCCGATTAATTGCCTTAGTTGCCCTCTCTACAAACGATACCAAAAACTTGACCAACCCTGAAATGTATTCGTGATCTACCTCTCAAGTGCAAAAGGGTGTCATAGATTTACTCAGTGAGACCTAAGGTCATTTCCACAAGAAGGGCTTTATTAAAAGTTTTGGACTTGTTCTCTTAAGTTAGTAACTGAACTAAGTTAATCTAAACTAAATTTGGATTTGAGGAAATTTTGATTAAGGTTTGGGTTGAGAATGGTGGGGTGAAAGAATTATAATATGCAATGAGAAAATGCAATTTAATTTTAAAAGATTACTTTTAATTGGAAACACTTAGTTTTAACCTATTCTATTAATGGATTCGAGGAGTTGGATTTGAATATATTCATAACTCAACCTAGCACCTACGTATGTAGTGTTAGGTCAAAAGACTTAACTTTAAAAACCTTTTATAAAGAAAGAATTGAACTAGGGTTTTGAAGTCACTAAGACTTTGAACCTAACACTTTGGTGTACATAAGCATCAACTCGTAACCAAGGCCCGATTTATAACATGGATGATTTGATTTCTAGGGTTAACCCTAGTCATTGAGTTTTATGATTCAATTAAAAATAATTTATGTTTAAAATCATGATATTCGAATCTATCATGTTCTCTTCCATTACATTCCCAGGTTGAAACCGACATGAATTTAGCCTAGCATATTTAAGTCATAAACAAAGTTATGCCAAAAGGAACAAAAATCCATTCTATATATTAAGCTAAAGATAGTAGAAACAAAATACGTGCAAGGATTGTAAAACAAGCATGAAGTAGAGATTAAAATAAGAAAAACGAAAATGAAATACTTTCAATTGAAAATATTGAATAATGAATCATTTACAGGCAAAACCCTAGAAGAGATAAAAGGAATCAAGACTATTACAAACCTAAGCTAAAATTTTGAAAAGTATCCCAATAGCTAGGTTTGAAAAATACATATTTATAGGTAAAAAATGTAAAATAAAGGTTACAAAATAAATCTAATAACTCAGCATCACCATTCAGAGGAACACCCAGGGTAGTTAGGTTGTCGCTCGAGGAGCAACTAGGGGTGCCTACGGAGCAAGTAGGGGCACCCGTCTGAGATTTGGGAGGAAGACCATTCTCTAGGGGTGCCTGGGCAGCGAGGAGGGGTGCTCGTCTATGCTCATTGGTCAATTGTACTTCTAGATAGCTTTTTATCGCTGACTTCTAGTGGAATTTTGACATTGAAGACGATGGATTTAGGTTTTGGCTAAGGCATGAAAGTTGTAACCCTTTAAGTCTTCTTTCCAATCCAATAATTGGAGTTATAAGGAAAAAGTTATGGTTAGTCAACTAACAAGATGTTGAGCTGAAAGTTCAACTACACACCAGTTCGACCATTTTGAACTTCAGATCATTTCCTTCTCCTTGGCAGCTATGGTAATCAATCTTATGCTTTATGATAGATCTTGGGAAATTAAGAAAGTCTTTTGAGTCCTTGGGCATGTTGGTGTTTATGTCTTGAAGCCATTTTCTCTATGTGCACCAAGTGTTCGGTGAAATGCTCAAACGACCCCTAAGTTCGTTTCTTGCATTTTCTTTATTCTGGCTCACCTTAGCTCCTCCTCACATGCAACCTTCGTGTCATTTAGGCCTAAAAGCTCTAAGTTATATTACCTAAAAACACACAAAAACAAGTGCATAATTAACTTGCATAAAAGATATAGAATTGTGTAACATTGCAAACCAATCAAAAGCCATCCCGGCTGTCGTAGACATCAATATAGTAAAAAATTAATCTATAAAATATGCATATTTACACATACATATATAGATAAAGCCATATTCTGTCCAATTGTAACCACAAAACCTTAAAAACAAAAATTACTAGTTCTTCTAGTTATACATTAATTTCTCAACTACAGTTAATAAATAATGATACATAAAATCCAAATCAACTTTGTTGATTTGACTTCAATTATAAAACTTGGAAGTAAATGAGATAGTCGTAGCGAAAAGAAAGTCGGTAACGGTAGTCAGGCTTGTAGATCTATTCATCTCAGTCAATGCTCATGGCTTTAGGTCAATTCATCGCCGAATGACATAAAGGGAAGAGAAAGAGAGAAAACTATGAAAAAAAAAAAAGAAGAAACAAGTTATAGGCAACAATATTAGTGAAGGCGACAGGCAATGGTGGTAGTGTCGGCAGTGGCACTACAGTGAAAGATTAGCTAGATAGAAGGATGAAGAGTGAGGTTCATAGAAAAAAACATAGGAATGTCATTTCGAATGAAGGTGAAACTAAGTTTATGAGGTATTTCCACTGATTTGGGGGAATTAATTTAGTTCTAGCTACTACAAATTTGAGCCTTAGCTAAAATACGGAAGCTAAAAATTTAATGGCTACAATAAGGTTACAGTTATAGCTAAAATATAGAAGCTAAAAATTTAATGGCTACCGTAAAATTACAACTGTAGCCAAATAAGGTAGTCATAAAGTTTTTTGGCTACCGCTTTAGTATCAATGGCCATGGTTTAATACTTGGCTTTACATTTGGCTATTGCTTTTGTTGTATGGTGGCCAAAGGAAATCTTTAGTTTCGGCAATAGATAGTAACCAAAAACTTTAGTAGCCAAAAAGGCTATTCCTAGTAGTGATAGGTCAATCTATCAGTCTCAACGAACTCTAAGTGGCTACTCCCTAACCTCACATGACCACCTATAGAAATGATAGAGTAAACGCCACCGTTAGTAGGTAAAACCGTGCTAATGTACACAAGTGAACAATAATCAAAATATACTATAACTTATAATAATATCCTCAAAAATATAATATAACAATGTCAACGTAGGTGTAATGAAATGCAATGGCTAATGCATTTCCTAATCTTCATCTACTCCTAACCTTATCATGGGATGAGTGACATTTAGCAAAATACATGGGGTCACCAATGGCACCATTTAATGCTCACAGCAAACAATAATCTTAATATACAATCACAAGTGGGGAGCCAGGTTACACCCCCACTAGTGTAAAACATAGAAGAATTGTATTACACTTCTTACCCTTCTGTTAGGAAACCATGTTACACCATTAGTCAGGTATCTATTTAGCTTAAGGAGGGTTCAACTATAGTCCAAAGAAGATTTTATAATCATATCTCACTATTAACGTCCCAACTCTAAATGATTAAGCTCTAGTCATAATATCAACTTGGGATTATCTAATTTTTTCAAAATCTCAATTGATTACTTTTTTTAAAATCAAGGATTCTATCAATAATATAAACATGGCACTCTCAGTAAATTAATAATCACATATCAAACTGAAAGATGTAACCCAAGTCCCACGTACATGATATGCTCAATCATCTATAATCAATAACATCTCAATGTTAAAATAAAGGCATGCTATACTCAAGCACCCATAATAACATTATATAGTCTCAATATAAGCATAATTTCAATATAAATCCATTAGATATCATATACCATTTAAATTAGATAAAAAAGACATCAATTCGAGTTGAAAATACCTTCCCGTGGGAAGCCCGCTTAATGCCTGCGAAAACTAATGGGATGTCATGTAAAGTCTGCTTAGAGTTCAAAATAAGTGAAAACTCACTTTGAGTCACTGGAAGATACCAAGAACATCTCAACCTCGTGGGAAGCCTGTTGAAACTCCACAAGAAGCCCACTTCCATGACTTATGGTCTGCAACATAGATCTAAGCTACTACAAGCTCGATTTAACACTCAAAATACCCAAATCCAACCACCTCAAACTTGAAAATAAAACCAAAATCAACAATAATAGCATATACCTCAATGTTATGCAATAAAACTCAAGAATAAACAAGATTGAGCATATATATACAAACCCACAAACATGTATATACACATATATATGCACATATATCATCATCAACCAAAATCATCACATACAATCATGCCGATAATCCTAAAATAAACATACAATCATCCCATCTACCTCAGATTTGAAGAAAATAAGAAAAAGAGATGAAAGAATCCTTAAGCTTTACAATTTTGCTCTTTTATATCTTTGATCTTTAGCAGAATCACCATGATTTGACACTGTCATGACATCAAAAATACGAAAGTTTAGCTATTTTCCCTCTTTATAACGCACTTTCACTCTCTGATCTCTCTCTTTTCTCTCTTTTCTCTCTTTTCTCTCTCTCTCTCTCTCTCTTTACTGTTTAAGGAGACAAAAAAAGAAAAAAAAAGAAATGAATAAGAAAGAAAAAAGAAAAAAATTGTTAGGCCTTTGGCCCAATCTTCATTCTAACCCAATACCACTTTAAACCAAACTCAATCCATGAAAAATAAAATAAACCTAACTAAACAGACCTTATCTTAGTCTAAATATTTTATTTACCCAAAATAATAAATAAATGTCTAAAAATAACTATTAGGTGTTACACTAAAAATGGGAGATCGTCAACAAAAATGCAGCTCGGGTTCTTCGATAATAGGGTCAAGTATCTAAAAAGGGTATGCTAAGTTGCTCCTAAATATTTTTATTCTGGTTTTTTTCCCTTAAGTGTTAGAGGCTTAATCTAATTTTTATCTTATACTGATCAGCCCACACCAAACCCACTCTTATTGTCGAATAACTTGATTAGGTCAAATATGCTCAGTAACAAAAGGTACACGAGGCCAACCTTTTAATAAATACTAAGAACCTAGTAATTTACTTGATCGGGCCTAACCTAACCTGGGAGGCCGTAGCCACCGAACGTGAGATAAGTGAGTTCAAATTTATTCTATTTCTATTGGTTTGGGTAAAATTCTGATTTACTTGTGTGCTTTTTGCAAATAATGAGCCTCTTTTAGAGCCTTCTTTTCAGAAATTGATGGCTTTAAATCCAGATTTCTTAAAGAAAACAATAGGAAGATTACTTCTGAGGGTCTTACAAAAAAGCCCAAGCTCTTTGTCAGCAAAGGCTCTGGCGCTAAGGTCCAATCTTGTAATCTTTTGGCTAAAGAGGATGAGGTTGTAATTATGCTCTCTTCACTCTTGAAAGATATATCTAAGGTTTCGACTTCCCATTTGAGTTCCCCCATCTCTACCCCTAAACTCTTTAACATCGTTGACAATTCTGATCTAGCATAGGAGTGGCTAATAATCACCATTAGCTACGATGAGATTGAAAGGTTGTTCTAACCTTTATGTTGCAAAAGACCTAAACCATGACAGTTTGAAGGTAAGTACTACGTAGCAAACTCTTTTGTCTTTTCTTCACTTTCTTTTAATCCTTTCTTGTTTTTTTGTTCAGATGCTTGCCCAATCAGCTATTATTGCTTCTAAACTCATGAAGATTGAGGTTCAAATGTCAAACAATCGAAAGATGATCAAAAAACCATAAGCAAAGAATGGGGCCTTAAGGGAGAAAGTCAAGAAAACATCGGCTAAGAAGGATACAGCTTTGGCTAAAAAAAAAAACTGCAATGGCTAAAAAGATGCCTTAGCTATCAAGAGTGAGAGGCTTTTGAAGAAGCATTTTTTTGAAATATCCATGAAGAAGGAGGCCCTGAAGAAAGTGTTCAAGCTATTTAACTCACTAAAGGTTAACAACGAGAAGACAGTAGAGGAATTCAAAGTTAAAGATGACTTCTA
Source organism: Pouteria glomerata (assembly GCA_035590655.1). Classification (NCBI taxonomy): domain Eukaryota; kingdom Viridiplantae; phylum Streptophyta; class Magnoliopsida; order Ericales; family Sapotaceae; genus Pouteria; species Pouteria glomerata. Next base: position 7,331,779 of record JAVXUM010000017.1, on the reverse strand, counting down.
GCTTTGCTGGCCTTCGTCTATCTGTAAGGCTTCGATATAGCCAAGGCGTAGGCCATTGAACTCTTTCCTAGGCATGACTTTTTATTATTGTATCTAATCAAAGACGGTGCTGTCTCTATGGCAATAGATGGTTAAGAAAAGAATGAAGCTAAAAAGACTTAATCCAAGGTCGCCCTTTTTTAGTTTTTCTCCTATATATTTTCTTTTCAAGATATTTCGTTTGACCATGTAAACTTTTGCTTAATCAATGAAATATTTCTTCCTTCTTTTGTAATGCTTGTTACTCAAATAAATGTTTGGGTGTTATTCTTTTTGTATGCATGTTTATCGTGTGAGTATGAATGTTTTATATCAATTTGTCCGATCTTATTAATAGAACAGAGGCTTTTTTTATCTCTTGGATTTAGTTACAGAAGCCATGTTGGTCTGCTCAGTCTCGTGGACTAAACAAGTGTATTTTGGCCCCTAAGGCCTAACCACCCAAGTCATTTTGGTCTACTTAATCTCGTAAACCCAACAGTCATTTTGGCCTCATGAGCCTGGCCACATGAGTCATTTAGGTCTTCTCGATCTCATGACCAGAACATAGTTACCTTAGTCTCATGGGGCTTAGACACGTGAGCTGTTTGGGACTGCACAGTCTCGTAAATCCAGCAAAGCTACTTTAGCCTCATAGGGCCTAGCCACATAAGCCATTTAGGTATACTCGGTCTCGTGAAACGAGTAGAGTGACTTTAGCCTCGAGGGTCTAGCCATGTGAGCTATTTGGGTCTACTTGATCTTTTAAATTGACTAAAGTAACAGAGGCTTTTTTGTCTCTCAGACCTAGTTATAAGAGCCATGTTGGTCTGCTCAATCTGGTGGACTAAGCAAGTGTATTTTAGCCCTTAAGGCCTAGCTATTTAAGTCATTTTAGTCTACTCAGTCTCGTAAATCGAACAGTCAGTTTGGCCTTATATGCCTGGCCATGTGAGTCGTTTAGGTCTGCTCGATCTCATAAACAGAACAGAGTTACCTTAGTTACTTGAGGCTTAGACACGTGAGCTATTTGGGTCTGCTCGGTTTCATAAATCTAACAAAGTTACTTTAGCCTCATGTGGCCACATAAACCATTTGGTTATGCTCGGTCTTATGCATCAAATGGTGTGACTTTAGCCTCATAAGTCTGGTTATGTGAGCTGTTTGGGTCTGCTTGATATTTTGAATTAAGCCAAGTCACTTTAGCCTCATGGACCTAGCCACGTGGGTTGTTTAGGTACGCTTAGTCTGTCACTTTGTTATCGAAGAACATATAGCAAATATGCTTATAGGGAAGTTGGATTTCATTAATTACCTAAGGTGGATACATTAGCTAGTTATTATACATAGTCTTTTAGTAGGTACTCTATGTGCTAAGGGCGAGATAGTTCTTTTTCCTTAAAATCTTTCAGTCTATATGTCTCTTTCCTAGTGAAGTTTGTTATTTTATACGGAGCCTCCCAACTGAGGGTCTCTGATGGACTAATTTACCTTCTTCAAAACCCACTTTCCTACTTTGAAATTCTTTATAAGTATGCTATAGAGTTATGACATTAGTGCATCTTTTGCTAGTATGATGCAATTCTGATTACTGCTCGCAGTTTTCTTTTCTCCAGCAGGTCTAGTTCCTTATTTATTACCTTATCATTCGCCCTCTGGTTAAAGTGTTCTATCCTTAGGCCTGGAAGACCTACCTCAATCAGGATCACTGCTTCTATGGCAAATGTCAGGGATAATGGAGTTTATCTTGTTTCTTTTTGTGATTTAATAGGCCTATAAGATAACGAAAAGCTCATCTACCAATAAGTCTTTGGCCTTCTCCAATTTTGTCTTTAGAATTTTGAGGAGTGATCATATATATATATATGCAGATGGGCGTTTGCTTGTGCAGCAGCGAATGACGCTAGGTTGGGCAACGGGAACGGCCTATGCAATAGTGGCAAGCTAGGTGATGGGCTGAAGAATTAGCATTGATAAACTTCAATGTAGTGGGGAAAAAAAAAAAACTAGAGTTACGAACCACTTTAGGACAATATTAGAGAATGTTGAAGAATTTAGATTTGTCTTACAATGAGACTATGAGCTCCTCTGAAACTTATTCTTACCTTTGCCTATGGTGAAATTCTTTAAAAAAATAGTGGCATGTTACCTCCAAGAGAAGAAATTCTTAATGAATTTTCTAATTACTGCTTTGGTCTTTAACAAGTGTATTTATACATGAAATTGTAACTAACTTTTGACAACTAGCTCACTACTAACTATTGTTACATTCTTAATTGAAATTGTTGACACCCCCATTTTGCCACCTCATTTAATATTTATATTTTTTAATACTTTTAGTTAAATTATGTTCTACTAATTAAGTTTTCTTAATTGTAGGATATGTCAAAGTTTTAGAATTCAACAAAAAGTGAATAATCAGTAAAATACCAATTGTACCCTTAGAGTTAAGGAGAAGCCAAGCTAAAGACTTAGATTATGGTAAAAGGTAAACAAACTAAATAAACATGTCCAAGATATCAAACAAACAAGTCCAGCATCAATGCCAAAGTCTAAAGTCAAAGATTAATTTGGTCCAGAAGTCAAGAATGGCATATACTGATGCACTTAGAGACTACCATAGACCAAAATGCCCAGATTAAACTAAAAACATACAAAAAGATACACAACGTCCTAAGACATTCTAGAGAATATCGAGCACAATTCAAAGCAGACAGAAGGTCCTTTAGAGGTCATCCGGGCTCTACCAACTCAAAATGGCTCCTATCAACAAGAAAAAAGTTATTGGCGGCCCAAACAAAATATAAGCATCTAGATGAAGTTGAAATGCCTTCAAATTACACAAGAATGTTAAGGATAAGGCTCCTAAGGTAATGGCACAACTAGATTTGGCCAAATCAAACCTTAGGGGGTCCCTCCATTGATTCATTTGCAAAATTTGTTAATTTTTTATAAATTCATTAAGGTATCCCAAAGTCCCATTGATGGCATCTTTGGATTCCTCATACATAATAATGGTCAGAGGAGTTATCCTAGTGGTGCCTCAAGGGGTTGAGCCAAAGATTTGACTGACCCTTTTTTTGTTTCAGCCTGTTTCGGAGCAACAATTATCAAATAGACATAACTTGGTCCTATAGAATCTGGATTGAACCAAATTTTAACTTAATTAGTTTGATTCACTCAAAAAAGTGTCTAAGAGGTTCCAAAACTCTCAAAAATTGCATCAAAGGCCTGAAAATTACCCGAACCTTTGTAAGTGAAACCTGAACCTCACAAAACATAGCCCAGCCAACGGCTCAAGCCAAATTGGCACAAATTAAGCCTAGCTGCCTGTGTGGCAAGATGTTTTAACTACCTTGAATTGTAAACTTGTCCGACTAACTTATTTTGTGAACATCTTCGCCTGTAATACTATGCAAACTTGTTTGCTCATCTTGTTAGGCAAAAATGACTACAAAATAGCCATGGCAAAGAGTTTTTCCTATTTTGTTAGAAAAACTTGTTTGCTTGATGAAACAGACAATTCCTTTCGCCCGTTCAAATGAGCAAAACTTTTATTGGGCAAAACTTCTATAAATAAGGGCCTTTCCCTTCTTATTTTCTCATTCAAACCAGTGCCCCTCAATGCCCTCAATCTAAAGTTTCTCTCTCCAGAAAAAGTCTGTGTCAGTATAATTTTCTCTCTCTAAAAAATTTTTTATTCTATTTTTTAATTCAATGTGTTTGCATAATTAGAATAAGAATAATTATAATTGTGCAAATATAATTTTTGCCAATGAAAGGTATCCAAATCATAATTCAAGACCAAGTTGTACTCGATATATGATATTGACCAGACATACATGAGATAAATTTTGTAAAATTTCAAACATCATACATATAACATGTGCACATCAGACTGTTATGTCATACCATATCATCATATCATGCTAAATCTTGCCAAACATCATATTTGTCATGCCATGCCATCCCTATCATGTTATTCCATGTCATTGTCATCCTACACCATACTTGCATGTTATATTGCCATGTTATACCATGCCATGATCATGTTATGCCATGTTACCATACTCATTCACCATCCCACAGCTTGATATGACATGCTAAGACATCATTTACCATGCTAGCACATGCTATAACATGCCATGCACCATGTTGTGACATACCAACACATGCCTAGACATGCTAGAACACATCCAGACATATAAACACACACCTACTAAGGTTGACAAAGATTTAGAAATCAAATGCTTATCAATCCAGAGCATTCACTTGAGTGAGTGAGGTTTCAGAGACTGGAAATGACTTAAGATTGGCTAAGCCAGTGATTTCTAAGTCATGACTCCCTTAGAGATACCTAACATACATCCTTGAATAGTCGTTTATGATAGAATGAAAGTTGTCATCGCATTCAACATGCCTACACCTAATCGTGATAATTACATCACTCATATCACATTAGGCTTTTAGATCATTCACATAGACTTAACCATTATCACTAAGAACTGAGCTCTTAATCTGAGTTAAGTTCTTTTCTCAAATAATAGATACTCACCTACATGTGTTAGGCGTATCCCTGGAGTAAAACTCATTTCTATAATTATGTGCAAAGCACTCTCTATCTTTCTTTTTATAGTTAAACTCCCTAACGGGGTGAAACTCTATCTCCAGTTATGTGTAAGAAACCAACTGTTATTTCTCATCTGGAGCGAGGCTCTTTTCTTTTCCTCATTATATGTTACGCACTAAGTATCTCCTTATCTGAAGCTAAGCTCTATCATATAGTTATACGCTAGGAGCTAACTGTCTTTCTAGGTAGAGTTACGTAGATCTGATCCCTTCATAGGGTATATAGGTAACTTAAGCAGAAGGCTTGAGTCTAGTCACCACAGTGTGAAACACTAACATAGAGCTAAGCTTTACACTTGCACAATAGTTCAAACCATAGGCAGTAGAGCTACGTAGACTTGATCCCTTAACAAAGTATGTAAGCTACTCGAGATGAAGGCTTGAGTCCAATCATCATAGCGTGAAACGCTAACTTAGAGCTAAGCACTACATCACTTAAACCTTCACACATCAATTTAAACCATATGGTAGAGCTATGTAGACCTGATCCCTTCACGGGATACGTAGGTAACTCAAGCAAAGGGCTTGAGTCCGGTCACCATAGTGCAAGGCTTTATCTTAGAATTAGGATCTTTTTTCCTGTAAGATGTAAGGCATTAACTGTCTCTTCTCTGGAGCGATGTTCTATTTTCTAGTTACACACTAGGCGCTAACTATCCTTCTTATTTGGAGCGAGGCTTATTTCTCTAGTTAACTATTTTCTAGTCATGTGCTAAGTGCTAACTATCTTTTCCCTAAAAGAGCAAGGCTCATTTTCTCTAATTATGTGCTAAGCGCTAACTATTCTCTTTCATCTAGAGGTAGCCTCTATTTCCCAGTTAAGCATGAGATACTAACTGTCTTTTATCATCTAGAGCAAAGCTCTCTTCCCAAGTTACACGCGAGGCACTAAATTTCATTTTAGTATTAGAGTTAAGACTCTTATAATACAAAAACAATTACTCCTAACACATACCTAAAGTTAGAACTCTTTCTCTTCCTCATCCCACCTCAGAAGTGAGACTTTCTCACACTAATCCTATATACAACACTAACCCTAGTAGTCACCTTCTTATGCACATTTGCAAATTACACCCACACTAAATACTGTCCCAGAGCTACATTGACCTAATCCCTTAGAAGGGTACATTGGTAGCTCAAGCAGATAGCTTGAGTGCGGTCTCTATAGTCTTCATAGACCATCATCTGTGCCAGGTGCTAACTTAAACATAGAGTTAGGCTCTTACATTTGCATACCACTTCACATAACTTTAACACATAGTTTGAACCACAATTAACTTGATCCTTCACAGGGTACAGAAGCAACTCGAACACATAACTCGAGTTTAGTTACCTCGATCTTTATAGACCATTTTTTAATTCACATTTTATTCTTACACACATGCATAGTTAAACATCCCATTACACTTACACACATGAGCTAGGCTCGACCACCTTGTATGTCATGCCCCAGGTCCGAGAACCCAGGGAGTGAGTGATAATCACACTAAACCATGCACAACCTGGGTAATGTATCAGAGCACACAACATCCACGCAGTGGACCCACATAAATAATAATAACACCACTAATATTTAAAGTTATTTACATAATTCGGCCTCATGGCCATTACATGTCTATTCTTACTACTAAGTAATAATTTGTACAAATTTTTTTTTTTTAATATTTATACTACTTAAAATAAATACACAACTATATGAGGCATTACTCCTTCAGACTCCAGCTAGCCTTCCTGAGTGGGTCCTGCATGGCATCTGTAGGGACGTGAGCACGGACGGCGTGTGCTC
>JAVXUM010000017.1:7274912-7286118 GCA_035590655.1 Pouteria glomerata | reverse complement strand
CTGATATGAAATTATTAAAATTATATAAAGTAACACGTGACAAAATTTTAATGACCAAATCTTGAAAACTTTTAAAATTTTGTAAAATTTTTTGATATAAATATTAGTATAATTTTTTTACAAATCTGTCGAAATCAGTTAGAATGTATTATAATAGTTTATTCAATCGAATTTTGACAAATTTTTTGAAAATATTGAAATTTTTTTAAATTTTTAAAAAGTTAAAATTTTTAAAATTTTTGAGAGTTTTTTGAACTTAGGAGATGTTTAATTGACAAAAATTCGATAAAAAAATATGAAAAAAATACAATGATTTGACGTAAAATAATATGTGATAAAATTTAATTAAAAAAATATAAAAATTAATAACTTTTAATTAATTTTAATATACCAAACAGGGTTAGTTGAGCTTTGAGCGGCCCCTAAATACACCTTTATTACAAAACTTGTCATTAATAAATGATTGAAAATTATTCCTTACCCGATAAAAAAATGGTCCCAACATGTAGTCTAAAACCCTTCCCCGTTGTAGTGTGCAAATTTTCTTGTTCGTTTCGATGAAAATTTTAATTGGTGAGTAAATATCCTGACGAAGAATTAGAAATTTTAATTGGGCCTCCTATCATTCATAAACATCAAACTTTTATGTATAGTTAATATAATATATATATGCATTTAAATTTATATGTGTAAGTATATCTGAGTGCGTTCATTTGTATTGCGGAGAAAGTGGAGTTTTCCTTTGATATATATATTAAATACAACTTTGAAGTTTTTCTTTAATATTGAACCATAAATTTTTCTATCTTTTGGAGATCACTTTCAGCCTTAATAATATACACACAAACAAATTATGATAAATTATTGTTAGGCCTATTATTTTGATTAATGATAATTACAAATTAAAATTTTAGTCTATAAAATTTTTATAGTGTCATGAATCAAGTATTGTTGGTTGAATTGTTCCTTAGTTTAAAAAAATTGCTTTAAACAACTTTTTTTTAGTAGATAGAGAGCTCAAAACAGTTTAAGTACTCAAAATTCAGAAAAAATGATTTGAATGTTGTTCAGGTACTCTAGAATTTATGAAAACAATTTAAATGGAGTTCGAGCAGCTCGCAAAATATATTATTGCCCTAGTTGTACCATGATATTAAATATGTCTTTTTCAATAATTATTTTGTTATCTCTCCCAATACATTAAAAAAGTTCTAATATTCCAATTGAAGAGATCAACAATGGGTTGTAAAAGAATATAAATTCAAGTTTTTATCTTGTAGAAGAAGAACACAGCTGGAGTACGAGGTGTTATTCGAGTTTAAGAATAGAGTCAATCTATGACTTTAGTTCATCATGGTTTATAGTGAGTAAGAGAAAAATATAGTTAGAATGAAGTCTAATTTATCTGGATTCAATGAATTTCTTATAATTTTTTTATATGTAGTAGAATGATTTTTAAGTTAGTCATTTTATAAACTTGAAATTTTATTTAAAAATGGCTCTAGAGTTTATCTCATTAAAATCTAATATTCTCTCTCTTTGTGGTTGGCTGTAATTATTCTCGCTAACAATTTTTTCATTTTAGTTTTCAATCACGAAGGTGAATATTTTTTCAATTATATTAATCAAATAACAACTATATATTTACAATATTATACTTTTATGTTTGGGTGAGGGATGGAATATACAAACTTCAGATTTGAAATTTGGTTTTCCCAATTGAGATTGGGAATACAACAACTATAATATTGCACGTCATTCATTTAAAATTTTTATTGTTACTTTTATTTTTTGGCAGTTCTCACTTCTTATTAAAATTTTGTCGCCATCTTGCATGCTTGTGGAGTCCTTTGTTAAGCTTAAACCTGAAGCAATCCATTTTTATTGTAGAAATCAAATCAAATGGTAAATTAATACATCATATACAAACATTATGCTGGAAACCCATGTATAGTCAATCAAACTAATTCTTTCTGAATTATATTTCTTTTTGAAGTGTGTGTATATATATATATATATATGATAGAGTTTCAATCCGTGATCTTTCAGGAATGCTTAATTGTAACTGATCAGATCTTGCAGTTGATTAATTGGACTACTTTGATTGGGAACGTAGCTCAAGTTTGACTTTGTAAGTTAATGTTGACTTGTATTAAGATCTGACTATATGAACTTTATTAATTATAATTAAACAATATATATGTACACAATAGGCACCGTAATATAAGGAACTGCGATGAATAAATAACAGTAATTGAGTCTGGTCAATGATATGAATTTATTCACAATATTTTATTTTATGGTTCTAAAGATAAAATTATCATTCTGATGTCATTTGTTGAATTCATAGTTTCTGTGAGTTAGCCTACGCTGATCATGTAGTACCAGCCAGCTAGAGACAACTGGTTTTATAGTAAATTAACATAGAAAATTTGGATAGAGGCCATCATGTCTGAATAAAATTTAGACTGGAAATATAATTCAACAGATTTTATATATATATATATATATAAATATATATACGTGAAAATGATTCTTTTATAGAGAGATTGGATTAATTTGGATAAGCTCTGGTCCAAAGTCTTCTGCAGGGAAGCAAATTAAGATGGCGCAAAAAGGAGTACTTAATGAGCTTCAATATTAATGCATGTTAATTAGTAAGGAAATAGGGGGAAAAATATGAAATTTGAAAGGAGAGAACCCTTTTTTGCACCATGGCATGTGTTGCACATCAAAAGGATCTGTTGCGTCCTTGCAAATATATGTTATGTTAATTTTGTAAGTTTCATATGCTCCACACAAATTAAGCACAACAAAAGCATGGATATTAATATGCAGTAGCTCCTTTATACCTTGCTTAATTGGTTAACAAATGAAGGGAAAGGCTTTAAGTGGACATCAGATGCATTGTCGTGTAGGGAAAAAATAAAATAAAAGAAGAAGTTATTAGATAGTATGATAGAGCCTGAGAATGAACAAAACAAACTTAACAAATAAATAAGTTTAATTTTTTTAACTTAATAAATGATTTATAAATTCACAAACAACGTATAATTAATTTAAGTTATTAACAAAAAGATTAAGCCGTTAAAATAAAACATTTTAACTAATATTAGATAATTTAACTATAAGTATATTTTTGAACACTTAAAACGAGTATATTCACGAATGACAAAACAAATTTTATTGCAAACATTATCGAACTAAACGCATTATTATTCAAATTTTTGACTTATTTATTTATCAAATTTGAAAATGTATCTAAATTTAGTTATTTATCTTATCAAATAAATATAAATAAACTCTTTAAGAAACTCGATGAGTTCATTTTCAAGGTAGAAATGGGTGATTATTTATTTATTTACTTTTCGATGAAAGGAGGATAAGAATAATTTTATAAAATTTTGTTTATGGAGGAAAGTTAAAATATATAGATCATAAGCGTGATGAATGCGCTCCGCAAAAAAGAAGTAATTAGCTTTGTCCTTGCTTCTATAAAATGATCCAACATGTCCGTCGGAACCTTTGTGGCAGGAGTGTCATTTTAAAGTATGCAAGTGTTCTTCTCATTACAATGTGCCTTGGTCAGTTTCAAAGAAAAGTAACGAAAAATAAAAAGGATAATGAATGGGTGCAAATAATGAAAAAGGAAATCATCTTTGAAAAAAATATAGGCTTTGTTCTTCAAGAAACTGCAGAGAAAACTTGTTCCAAATTATCGTTAAATAATTAATATATCTTCCACTATATAAAATTATCGTTAAATAATTAATATATCTTCCGCTATAAAACTTGTAATCATCATAATTTCTAAAGCTATATAAAATTATATAAAAAAAATATATCTTCCGCTATAATTTTATATAGCTTTAGAAATTAGGATGATTACGTGAAATAATTGCCAGATTTCTGCAAATTAAAAATTAAAGAAAAAAATAATTTTCTTTTATATATATATAATTTTATGTAGCTTTAGAAATTATGATGATTACATGAAATAATTGCCAGATTTCTGCAAATTAACAATTAAAGAAAAAAATAATTTTCCTTTATATCTTATATTTGTCCACAATTTTTATGCGCATCTTAGAAAAGGACATATCAAACCTCCTATATATCTTCTTCTCTTGCGGCTTTCAAGTTCCAAATGGAAACTTAAGGAAAAAAAAAAAACAAAAAAACCTCTTTTCCTAGGAATGAAAAGTTTCAAGTTCTAAATGGCGTTTTAGTTATAACATTTTCCTTTCTTATGAGCACCCCTGGCATCTAAAAATTAAATAATCCTAATATGTTAACGCTTCATTTAGATAATTATGAATTTAAAATTAATAAATTTAAAATTAAATTGTATTAAAATATGCATTAAAGAATTCATGTATGCAATAATGTATAAATTTTTTTTTTAATAATTACTATCAAAGTATTGATACCAGTGTTTTCTTAAATTAATGTTGAAGCCTCCATCTATTTACTTAATTATACATGAAATTTTTTTAAAAATTATCACTAAAATAGTGGTGTCAATACTTCCTAAAATGTCAAAGCCATCATTATGAAAAATTTCAAATAATCATTTTTTTTATGAAGATTAAAATTTAAGGTAATAAAGCATTTTAAACCATTCAAATTCATAATAATTTTTTATATATAAATTAATGAACGTGTATTAGAGCAATTGTCCTTAAATAATTAACACAAAATCCTTAATTTCAATAATACATAAATAAAAACTCAACCTAGAATCTGCAAAATATTCTTAATTAGGGTACAGCATAAAACTACACACATAACAAATAGTATAATTGGATTGGTTTATATGAAGTGATAGGAGTACATATATACATGTATACATGTAAAGACGCCTAGATGCACTCTCCTTTCTCCATGATTTAACGTACTCTAGAATTGAAAAATATTGCAGGACAGCGTTTACATAAACACAATGCATTTATATACTCATAATTTGTTTCAAAGCCATCTCTCTTACAACGAAGGATAAAACTATCTATGTGATAGGTTATTCTCTTCATGCTCAATGAAATCGCAAAGCTAAAAATTCCCAAAACTTCTGCAAGAAATTTAAAATAAAAAAAAAAATTATTTAATTAGTTCTTGATTTATTACAATTAAGTTTATCACCAAAGGGATCAAATTATAGTACTAATTACAGAGGACAAAAAACAATTTTTTTTTTTGAACAAAGAAAATTTTATTGAAAAATATATAAATCTATATATATATATATAGATTGATAGTTAAGTATCAGGCAAGTACCTGTTTATGAGAATACTAACATCAATGCAAGGAGAATTCTTCCACACTCCAGAGTGAGTTCTAAGGATTTCCTTGGCTTTGTCTTTCAAATAAGTGGGACAGTCAACTTGAAGCACCATACAAAGCTTCGAAACCGTCCCAACTGTCAACATCTCCCGAAGCACAGAAGGCGTCCCCGAGAACCTAGAAATCAGCGAAAGAATCTGCACGGCACGATCGTCGGCCGCCGGAGAAACGTTCAGAAGCCTTTTTGTGACCACCGCGATCCCCGCGGCGTGACCCAGGAGGTTTGCTCTGCCGTCGGCGAAAGAGCAAAGATGGAATAGAATTCCCAAGATGAGCTCGGAGGTTCTCTTCTCGGGACATCCCAATTCAAGCTCAATGAGCTCAAAAACAGCCCCTGATTCGACCATCATTGCCCGGTTTCTCCCCCACGGACAAGCGTTCAGCATCACGTGCAAGGCTGCGTTAACCCCTTCTTGAGAAATTCCTTCTCTCAAAACACGAGAAATCCTTCGGAAAAATTGAGGGTTTAGCCTCTCTAGTACTTTAGAACTCGCCTTTCCGATTATGGATTTTAGTACTAAAACTGCGTGGCTCTTCACGGTGGCTTCATTAGCAGTGTCTTTCCCTAAAACCCACGTCAACGCGTCGATGATCTGCTCATTTTCGGCCAATAGTTTATTTTTTTCGTTCGATGAGGGCGTTCGAACGAGGTAAAGAATGCTCAGTGCTTCTTCGAGCCCCGAGGTTTCGCCTCTTTTATAACACGTTACGATGAACAATGCGACGGCCTTAATCACGCCGGCTTCCACCATGTAATTCCTGTTCCTCTCGTGCTCGACGGCGAGGACTTCGAGCTTTCTTAGGGTTTTCAGCTGCAGCTTCGGGAGCCAGAGGTCGCGAATGAGGTTGTGGAGGTGAACCTTGCTGAGGGTCGGTTTCGGGGTTGGGATTTGGTCGACTCCACTCGATGCATTTTGGGCACACCATGCCTGAATCAGCCTGCGAAGATTGTGATTCGGTGTTAGGTCGGAGTCCCTCGGCAAGGGCTGTTTGGTGACTGGACAAGTGGTGATCTTCGAGTTGAATAGCCAGTGTTCGATGCTCTCTCGATCGTAGGTTATCCCGGTTATGGCCGTTACCGGATCTTTCATGATTTGTAGTGAAATGGGACAGGTGAAATATTGAGGAACCTCAATATCATTGCCACCGCCACCATCCATGGGCAATTACTGAAAAGTAGAAACCAATATGTGAATGAATCAAAGAAGCAACAATTGCTTGCACCTGTGTAATTTTTTTCCTTGGTAAATGAACGGATATGGCCAGCTTATAGATAAGATGGCTCAAAATGGAGACCGGACCAATAATGAAATTTTGAATAAGAATCAACTGTTGGCTGTACTGGTAAGAGAATGCGGCTGATCCATTGACAATGAGAGAGAGAGAGAGAGAGAGAGAGGAGTTTGGTCTTCTCCTAATTACCAGTCAGCAATTCTCCTGGGGCATAGGTGGTCAAAGCAAGAAAGGCTTAGTGCGGCCAAATCAAGTGTATCTTTAATATTACTGTGGCCTTAGGCTGGTTTTCTATCTTTCCATTTTTGTATTCATGATGCTGATGTGGCCCGCTATAATAATCAATTTTATGACTACGGAAATTCAATGACGGAGACAAGTTTTCTAAGTTTCAAATCAATATTTTGGTCAGCTGCAGCATATTTAATATTGGTGGATCATTGCATGTGAGTAGGTAATATTTGTTATATATATATATATATATGTATGTATGTATGTATGTAATTAGCTGAAGTTCAGCTTGCACTTTGAAGACTATTTAGGAAGGCTTGGAGTTATAAAAATTATTACAAAGTATGATTTAGTTTATTTTTAAATGAATAATAAAAATTCATTAGGTCTAATAATTTTTAACCTTTTGTGCATACATTTTTTAAGATTTATAGAAATTTTATTGAAATTTATAAAAATTTTTAAAAATTATTGAGGGCAATTTAAAACTATACAAATCGTGACAAAATAAAATTTGATTTATTTTTTAGTATTTGAAATGTAATTAATTAATTATGAAAAGATAGAGATTGATAAAAATTCCGTTTGAATATTTAAGAAATTCTTAATGTTTTGTGCAAAAATTTTTTAGTTCAAGCAGGATAAATATTTAAAAATTTTTTTAAAACTTTATAAATATCCAAACGCGACCTCATTCAACATCTTCAAGTGGTGGTTGGAAGGGCTAAAAAATCACCGAGGACGTGTGCCACATTTTCATTCGGCCAACACTGGCTAAAATTATTCCCAGTGTATGAGCTCGTTGGAGGAAGAAAAAAAAAACACAAAAAAACCTTGAGTTGTTACAGCCATTTAATATTTGATAAAATTTTAATTTTTGTCATTTTTTATTTTTTTTACAGTAAATATTATTACAGCAGGCTTTGCTTTTTCTACGTTTCTATTCTGTTACAATAAAAAATTTTATTAAACACACAAAAGTTACCACTTTTTTATTCTGTTACAGTAAGAATTTTACCAAATACCAAAAAAATTGTAAATAATTGTTTAAAATTACATTTCATTCACCAAATACACTAAAAATTATAACTCACAAAAAAATACAAAAATTATCAAAAGTTGAATTTTTTTTTATGACTGCCAAATACCTCCTATAACATATTCCATTTTTAAATATATATTAAATAAATTTCTTATCCAGTAATACAAACTAAATTGATTAATAATCATCATTACAATAAGGGAGAGAGCCCGACCAAGAAATCACACTAACGATAACTATATGAAGGAGGAGTCAGATACAACAATTATATATTTTTACATAATCATATGTTTCTCTCTCTGTATTTTCTGAGTTTATTGTTTTAATATTAGAACCCCCTCGATGCAATTGTGAACATGTAACGGTTTATTTTCGGTGCAGCGTTAAATTAGGACTTTAATTTACAAAAGTGAATGATAAAATTCAAATTATCATTATTTATCTCTACAGTAAAATATTGAATAAATTGGAAAGAGAACTAAACCAAGAGTTTGCACGCGTTACCGCAGTTAAGCCGGCGGTGGGCTCAATGTGGATTTAATTGAACCCAGATTAGTCAATATATTTATTTTTAATAGTCTTTGGCCTTTTTGCTTAATAATTAATTATATATTAATAAATGTATAATTTTAAAATACCATTCGGTTAGTTTAATAAACTTTAACTAAAACCCTTATTGGAGCATCAAATTTCTTAAAAAAAATAAAATAAAAGTTGATACGTGCAGTGAATAATGGCCGTTTGAAGAATAATTTATTTTAGTCTCAAACAGAGTCAAATTTTATTGGAACACATCACAAGGTACGTTCCAACGGAATTTGAAAGAATTTTTAAAAAGGTTGTACTGACATTTGTAACTTAAAGTTTCATAAAACTCAAAAATTTTTAAAGTTCTCTACTAATATTTTGTCACGTGTCATTTTATATAATTTTTAACAACTTTATATCACATCAACCAAAATCATTCAACCATCATTTTAAAATAACTTTTTACATTTCAAATTTTCAAAATTTTCACTTTTGGTTTCTTTTGTTTTTTTTGTTTTTTTGTTTTTTAAATCTATTGGTGCTCCAAATGGACCATAAGTAAAGCCTTTGTTAAGATTCAAGAGGCTAAAATATAATTTTGAAAAGATGAAAGGTTTTTGCTCTCTTTGGAGTATTTCCTTTTTATAATCTATATAATAAAATAGAACGATTTTTAAACATGTCCTTATCACAAATTAAGATTCAAAGGTTGAGGTTAAATTTTATTCTTTAATGAATGGTTGATATCTTTCACAAAACTTTTATTTTTTTATCTCACATCGCTAAAATACTACAAGTTCATTTTTTTTTTTTTTCACTTATAAATACACTAGTATTGTATTATATTATTTTAATAAATATAAAAACTCATGAATTATTTAAAAGAATTCACTTTCTTGGATTTTAAAAAAGAATTTATTTACTCATGGGTTAAAAATGAGAACCCATTTGTTTAAAAATTTAATATAGTTGTTAAATTTATATATTTCAATTATATTAGTAATTAAATTAAAAATACAAATAAAAAATATAATTGAATGTAAAAACACAAATAAAAAGGATTAAATAATAATTAAGTTATTTCTCATATAACCATAATTCTTAGTATTTTTAAAATTTGAAAGTGGAAAAAATATTGAATATTAATTAGGCTTAAGAGTCGTTATTTTTCTACATTAGCCACTCTACTTTTTTTTTTTAAAACATATTTAAATGAAATTAGTCTTGAGAGAGTGATTTTTTTTCTAAATTTTAATTTTAAATTTAAATTAGTGAGGTTGACTATATTTATATAATAAAACATAATACATTTAAAAAATATCACTTTTACAAATTTAAAAACTGAAATTGAGTTTTATTCTTCAATGAATGGATGAGATATTTTGCAAATTAAAACTCTCTCTCAAATTTTTTTTCAGTCTTCATGTCATTTCATATTTTGATAGACCATTGAATTGAACTTAATGATGGTGTTTGAAGATTTGCATTGAGAACAATAATCGTATTAAGAAAAATAAAAATTTTATTTATTGGTTACAAATACATGTATATTCAATTTTAATTGAGTGTCGTAAGCACGAGTTACTCGTTATACATAATTAAATTAAGATAAATTCATTCTATTATTATTATTATTATTATTTGCTACATTTCACACTTTTTGATAAGCCTAGACAAATATGAAAATTTTCAATCCTTCTATGAATTCCTTAAAAAAAATTTTTGCAGTGCTTTCACTAGATTGGGTCAATATTCCGAATTCATTTGATGTTTGAATTGTGCAAAACTTGAAAGCATATGGCGTAATCAGCTTTACGAAACCATGGATTTGCTGAAAAAAAAAATTAAATAAATAAATGCAATGAGAGTTTGAATGAGCAATACATAAAGTTTTAGTTATGACAAATACGTCTGTGAAGAAGACCAAAAGAGAACCAAAAACACTAGAAAAATTAATTTAGTAAAGAAATTTGAAGGAAAAAACATAATCGGTATTTATGAATATACCTCTTTTTTATTTTTTTTTTAAGAAAAAGGACGATGCCTTCGAAATTTTTATTAACAGCCCTCGTTTGTGACAAAAGAAGATTGCGTTTGCATAATGACGTGTTTAAAATGAAATACAAGGTCAAATGCAGCCAATTAAAAAAAAATTGATTAAAATACAAAAATAATGTAAAATAAATATCTCATATTTTAATAAAAATAGAATAGAAATCAACTTACAGAAGTAACCAAACACGACGTAACAAGAAATCTAGTACTTGTAAATGGATGAATGTTAATCAATCTTTCATAAGTTTGTACTATGGTTTCATTTAAAATAACACAAAATTCGATAAACTTTTATAAAATTTAAATTTTTTATTTATTATATAAATTATAAAATTATAATTTTTATAAATTTATACTAATTTATACAATTCAAACACTCTGATACAGATAAAACGGGACAGCTGTCCTAACTTTGTAAATGGGATGGAAACCAAAGTCGTAGTATCCAAAAGTTACATGGGTCGGAGATTACCCCTCAAACCCTCAGAAGAATATTTAAAATAAACAGCAAGCAAAGATTACCCTCTATCGGTTGGAGGGGTACCCACCGAGTTTGACTATGAAAATACTAATTAAGGCTTCATTTGAAAACTTTTAAGTTATCAGCTAATATTTTTTTAATTTTTTTAAAAATAATTATATTTATCTTCTTATTTTTAATTATTTTTTAAATATTTAAGAACAAAAATATCAAATTAACAAAAAAATTAAAAAATTAATTACTAAAAGGTTAATATTTTTTGTTTTTTAAATAATAAAAATTAATTTTTTAATAAT
>JAVXUM010000017.1:7241314-7265338 GCA_035590655.1 Pouteria glomerata | reverse complement strand
ATTAATGATTATATATTATTTTAAAGTAAATAATTTAATTTACTAAAAAAATTAAAAATATAAATAAAAAATTAATATTATCACTTAATAAATTCACAAAATATATTAATTAATAATAAATTAATATTTGAACGTAAAAATTCAGTTGAAAAAAAAGTAATGAATTATTTTATTATTTTTTTAGAGACTTTGATGCAAGATGATTTTTTGTTCTGATTTTCTATTTTGAATCTTTATTGTACATAATCCAAGTTTAGAGTTTGCAGGTTTTGATAAAAGTGCTCTCGCAAAGTAAAAGTTTAGGGAGAAACGCATGCATTATTCCCAGTTTGAATGTGTTTTCATGTTACCGCGCATATGGCAGGAAAAATAAACTGGCAAACAGGGCATTGCCAATAGAATTGGAGATCTGCGTAATTGCCAAACGAGGGTCTTCACATGTGAATCTGTCTCTGTCTGTTAGCATATATAAACTTCGTTCCAATGTAACTTATCCAACTGTCTTGGTCAATCTGAATTTAGCAGAATCGTTGGGCATTGTTAATGCATTCCATGTGCTTGTTAAATGTTTTGAAAGAGACCCATTGCCTTTTATGTGCATTGAAGAGCATTTTTGGGTACTCGGAAGAGGCTTGATTGATCAAACTAAGCCTAACTGCATCTTTCTCCGTTTCAATGCAGTAGTGGTGGGTATGGATTTGGGAACGCCTACTGACGAGCTTATCTATCTCATTGTAATTATTGATCCAAATTGGCTAGATGTTGTATTTGGCTGACCATTGATCTGGGAATTGGTCCACTTGTCAGATTCTTAGCTCATCCTACCGTGTTGAGCTTTACTGTGAAGAATCTGCCTTGGACTTCCATGTTGGCGTCCAACGCATTTCTATGTTAGGATGGGTGGTTCAATCCCTGTCGCGGCATTAGGCACGTGAGTGGTGTTTCTCTTGGTGGCCACTAAGCTTAGGGGCTGCAAATTATTGCTTCTTTTGGGGACTAGTTGGAAGCAGCTTTTGTCGAAGCTAAGGAGGAAATTCTGAGAATCTTACCCCCCTGCCTGCGATCTCAAACAGAACAGATTCTTTTCCATCTCCCAATCAATTCCAATAGTACCCATTGTCAGGATTTTCCTCTCAGCCATCCAACATGTCCCATTCTCTGTGTCCGTGTATAGATGATTTAAATACCTCAGCTCAAGGGGCGGCTTTAGAATGATGATCCACCTTACTAACAGCTGATAATGAGATAGTCAAGAGGTAAGAGAATGCGTCCAGCGCCAGTTAGCTATATTTAACGATCTGCTAGAATCTTTATTATGTGAGCCCAAAGAACCAGTTTCTGTCGCAGTGGACATGCAATTATTCCAATCGACTTGTCACGGGCATGTTGGATGGTGGCTAAATCGGAGATATTGAGAGATTTTTTGTTGTAAGTTGAATGGAGGCTTAACAAATTATAGGGAAGGTAGTTGAGCAAGCTTGTCCAGAGGCTGAGATTCTTGAGACAAAATTGAAGGTTACTAAGATCAGAGCAAAGATTTTGGAAGATGTAGGGTATTAAACAGTAAATCTCCCTGCACTGACGAAGGTGGAGGTTTGGCTTCCATCTGCAAGGCTACAAAGCCTTTTATTGCATTAATTTCAATTGTTCTGAGGTGACAAGCGGAGATTTTGACTCGGTGGTTGGAAAAAGAACAACCCAGACGTGATAGATGCATTTGAGGCGGTGTTACAAGTCCAAGGTTTCGAAAAGGAGCTGGCATCATTTGGGATATTTAAGCTATGACCAACATTTTATTACCAGTTTTTCCATTTTCTGTGCCCGCAAATTAGGATCGATTTTTTTTTTTTTTTGTTTTTAAATAATGGGAGCACTAACAAGTGACTGGAGTATGGCTTAGAGATTATATGTTGTAAAATACAGTAGCAGCCAAATTGGTGGCCTATATATAATTTGTTCTTGTTTTAGAATGACACTTGCTAGTTCTGCAGCCACTGTAAATTAATTAATACTGTGTCTTGTGCAATTGTATATTTTGTTATAGCTAATGCGAGTTATTTCTCAAATTGAATCAGACAACGACAGGTAAATGTATCATGTCTGGAGCATAATGTTGAAGATTTAACTTTTAGCATCCACGATGATGAATTTTGATGAGATGATTTATTGAAGCTCTATTTGGATTAAGAATTTGTCAAGGGTTGGAAATTTAAAGATCACTTTTCATGTTTGGCTTGTAACTGAGGCGGATGGTGATCGGCCAACCGATAGCAGTCATATTGTGTGATAATGTTCGGAGGTGAGTGACGGTCGATGGTGGTGGATGATACTTGTAATTGGGCAATGTGGTGAAAAAAAATAAAAGTTAAAAATAAAAAAACTAAGAAAACACTTTTTTATATTTTTATAATTTTTAAAATTTTTAAAAGAGTTTTCATTTTTTCAGAAATTGAAAATTAAAAATAGATTTATCAAATAAATTTTCATGTTTAATATTTAAAAAATAAAAAATTTAAAACCAAAAATTAAAAATTTTGTCAAGCCTCATTTAACGTGTTAATCCACCCATTTTAACAATGCTAGCCACCTCCGGAGGTTAGACCTGACTTGTTTATACCGCTAACATGAGCCGACCGATTATGCACTAGATTAAAACGGGTCACAGTTTACCTCTATACCTCGTTGAGAGTTCTTTTATAGTGGATTTTGAATGGAATAAATGTGGGTGGAATAGCAAAAAAGCATTTTTATTTTCTGGCCAAATTTTAGAATTTCATCTTCTTGGTTAGTTGTATTAGATGATCAATGCTTTGCGGCTCGAATATCCTCCTTCTAGGGCTAACTCTTGCGTGATCCATTCGTCTCCATGTATGGATTGATTTGGAGATCTAACTCCTCGTTTCGGAAAAAAATAACAATTAAAAGAATAACAAGCACTAATCTTTTGAGACAATACAATAACGTATGAAACTAACTAGCTAGGTTTTGGTTCTTTGTCCCTCGTGTGGAATGTTTAATTAGCTGGCTAGTTGGCACCTTGGGCTTCAATTGTTTTCCTCAATACATCGAAACGAAGTGGTAGAGTTTAGGATAGATTTGAATCGATTTTTAGCTTACTTAAACTCAACTTAAATTACTTGTACGCGAATAAATCGATTAAATTAAACTAAAATTATTATGATTCAAAATATAATAAAAATATTATAAAATACATATTGTTAGCTAGCTCGTAAAGCTTGCCAAGTGTTTCTAAACTCAAGCTCAATTTGTTCGTCAAAGTTATGAATCGTGGTTAAACTAAACTTTTTAAAGCCAAGCTCAAATAACTTAAAAAATATTTAATTTGAAGTCAACTTTAAATAAAGAGTTTAAATACCAACTAAAAAAAAAAAAAATCCCTAGAGTTGTGATTGGATGATTTCATGTGAATACATAATTTTAAATTATGTAACGATTTTAAACGATTCCAATTATATCATTATTCAACCATGCTAAATTTTAGTTACTTATATTTGTTATATTTTTTTATGCATTAATACACTATATCTTTTATCGTTACACTGATTATTATCACTATTTAAAATTATTGAAATTTTATGTTAAAATTTGCATTTGCATGTGCATATATATGCCTGAATGGATTAATTATACATATCATAGTTGGTAGGGAAATAAAAATAAAATGAATGTGAAAGTAAATATCAAATGAAAAGCAGTAAAAAGTTGGTAATTAATCAGGGACATTGGGGTTAAACAACAAGGGCGGTGCCTAGGATCTTCATCTATAGAAAAGCCAAATGCTAAACATTAGCTTTGATCATCCTTCAAGTTTATTGCGTATCTTGTTACCTTTTCCCTTTTTCTTTTTTTTTTATTTTTTTTTTATTTTTTTATTTCAGTGCTTTTCCGAGTGAAAATTTATTGTATTAGCAAAATAACCCAATCACACTTACTTTCCCAAAAAATAACCACTTACATTAGTCACTCATTCATTCACAACCACCATGGATTGAAGTCATACATATGACCAAAACATTCTCAAGAACTACGTTAGTAGAGTGCCCTTGTACTGAGTACTGCTCTATAAACAATATTTCTTAACCGAGGTTTGATATTCTGAGGAAAACTACTGTGTTTACAAGCTAGCAGCTAATTGCTTCCACACTGTTTATTTTACTCCTCGTCTACCAGATAAAACAATAAGCTTTTCTGGGCAACTACTTAAGACACTAGGGGTGCGTTCGGCTTGACATCTGGGGACGAAAAGAAATTGGCAAGGGAAATAAAAAGACAGACTGGAAACTTAGAATTTCAAGTAATCATTTTTTTTTTTCATTTTCTTTTTCTTGTGACAGAAAAAGACAAAGCTTTGTGTGGGCAATTCGATAAGAGGATGCATGATGAGACTTTTTTATCCTGCTTTCACACCTACCTAACATGTTTTTTTACCTAACATGTTTTAAAGTTATGCGAATCAATGCTCAAAGAGAATATCATATTGCTTGAATGGGATCCTGCATGCCACGCTTTTGCAGAAGCTTGCCCTAATAGATAGAGATTATGACGGATCGGTTGCATATGAGTCGGCACGCGAAACTTACTGATTTATGAAAAGATGCAGTAAAATTTATTGATTTCCTTCATTTATATTTGATATAGTACATTTTTAAATCGCGCGAGTTAAGAATCAAAATGACTAATATTATAACATGTGAATTGGGTCGTAATATTTTTACTTTTATTTTTTTACCACAAATTAAATAAGAAAATAATTTTGAATCCCTTTTTATTTTCCACTACAAACTAAATAAAAGAAATAATTTTAAATTCTTCTACCTGTCGTTATTAATTTGTGACAAATTATTTATCCAGATATAACCTTTACCATTGCAGAGCTCAGGTACAACAATGAATAGAACACTAACCGGACTTGAATTTCACAATACAATCAGCAAAGGAAATATTATTACTCTGAAAACATCATCTCGGAATCAATATTCATTTCTATACCCCCACCCCAATATATATATATATTACTCATGTTTCATATTCATTACAACAATCCATCTATCCATTTGCAGAAAAAGTAAACAAAAGTAATATACAATCCTCAAGCACATCCTCTAAACGTCCTAATTAATCTGTCTAAGAACTCAAATGGTTCTCTGCAAAAGTATATATATATGAAGCCTATAACTAAAAGTAAATCATCTTCCCTTCTTTACACTACCATGCAAATAGTGAAAGAGACTTCTTAGAATTCTCAGTGAGAAATTACCTCCATTTTTTTTTTTTTTTCTTTTTGAGTTCCACTGGTGATTTTGATTTAGCCCATCAAGCAACAAAGTCTGGCAGCAACTGAGCTGCAAACCTCTTGCGGTTCTGTAGATTGATGTTGTCGTATACATTGGTTTGGTGAGACGATGTGGGGGTGTTTAGAGCTCCAAACTCATCTGCTTCACCAATTTCTACTCTCCTCCCCAGTTGGATGTTTTGGTTAGGGAGAAAAGTTTGATGGGTCGCTGACAGAGAGAGGTTTTCGCAATGTGGAAGACCAAGAGTGAGTGAAACCCCATTCCCAGAATAGCTTCCTGGGAATTGCTCAGCCCCAAACCTACCAATTTCGGGAATTGGGTATGCCCCAAATCCTCCGATGAAGTTCGTCGGAGCTCCCATTAATGTGAACCCATCTCTGCTCTGCTGCTGCCTCTCATCCCCGAATTTCATCGACATCTGCTCGTTGTTCGAAGGAACACTACTTGGTGACTGCAACATTTCTGCGCTCCTCTGTTTCTTGGGACTCCCTTGGTTAAGTCCTTCGATGTCGGGCGATCCGATGAGGGTGAAACCGGGTGGGTTTCGAAGGTTTACCCCGATGGGAGATGTTGAAGCTGTGGAAACGAGGATTGCTTGGGGAGCATTCTGGTTTGGGGGATTATTGTCTTGCTTGGAATTGATGAAAGTTCCATTCCGGTTTTCTGTACCAGCGCTAGTTTTCTTCTGTGCTGAATTGGGCTTGGCTGCTGAGTCTTCATTGTTCTCGCTTTTGCTTGCTTTATCATCTGATCCGTTCTGTTCTTGTTCCTTGATTTCCTCCAAGTACATTTCTTCCACCATTGGCTTCCAGAGCCGAACACGAGCATTGATGAACCAATTCGACACCTGATTATGAAAAAAAAAAAAAAAAAAAAATTAGCATTTTCCAATCAGAAAATACTTAAAAAAGAGTAGAAGTAATTTTTGAGTACCTGGCTCCTGGTTAGTCCTGTTTGTTTTGCGAGCATGAGCTTGTCCGAGTCCTTGGGATATCTGAATACCCAAAAAAAGAAAAAGGAAATTCAGGCCAAATAAGAGAATTTTAAAAAAATTGAAGGAAGATTCGAAATGGGTCGAAAGAGATTTTTTTGATAGTGCTTACGGGTGGAGGAAGTGTTCGAAGAGCCAAGCTCGAAGCACGGATACAGATCTCTCGGGCAATCCTCTTTGGGGTCTCCAAGCATTTGGCTGGATCATTCCCAACTGTTGCAAAGCTCTCTGTTGCCTCAGCTGATGATCGACGAATTTGAGCCTCGAGCCCTCACTCTTTCCTCCTCCAAAGCAATCTTCTTCGCCTAAACTCTTGCTCGCTGCTCGGATTTGGCCTGTGATTGCATCTTTGAGGCACCTGAACTGCTTCGAGATTGTTTGGAGTGCGAGGGCCGTGTAGGTTTTGGCAGACCCAATCCCAGCGGCTTGCTCGAACCACGAAATCACAATCTGCATCTGATGGTGGTACTGTCTGTACCTTTGTTCAACCTTTCCGTTCATAAATTCGAAGCACAAACAAGAGTTGGGATTAGATGGTCATTACTGAAGGAAGGAGTAATACAGAACAATATTCAGGATTTGAACTCTGTTTCTACTTTCTACCCTTTATAGAGATCAATAATGTTAACAAGTTTTTTCAACTAACTTTGCTCTGTTCCTACCACAGAAGGATACCATAAATATGCATTTAAAGAAAATCAATTTCAATTATCTAGCTGTTGTAAGTTATTAAGCTTAAGGAGGGAGACAGAGGAATGCTTTCGATGAATTTAATGTAAATAAAGAAGAATATTGTTGAAAATGAAGTGGTCTGTGAATATAAAATCTAATTGAAAGTAACCCTCATTAATTTAAAAAATAAAATAAAATAAAATAAAGTTCTGAACTTAAGATTTTTCAATCTGAAGATAGGATTAGATGAAAAGAACAGATGACTGAGATTCTGACCCAAGAACATTTGATGGGTACGTACCCCTCGAAGATCTGAACCCAACTGAATTGACAAAGACCCACAACTCAAATTCACATGCCAAACAAATATATATATATATATCTCTTCCTTGAAAACCAAAATTAACTATCTTTTATAAGTTTTTACTGGCAAAATCAGAACCGAAAGCAAATTCATTGAAAACCAAAATCACTGATGAAAATTATGTATGTATAGATTTGTATGTACATTTACACGTTTTACCTCGTCAAGCATGTTAACAAGTTTCGCCTTTTTCATCTGAATCTCCTGTCTCTCCGCGGTAGTCAGCTCACCGCCGCGCCTGGCACTTGCCTCTCCACCGCTTAGGTTTTCTCCGGCGGCGACCACGGAGGCTGATGATTCTCCGGCGGTCTTAGTCTGACTGTTCGCCGCCTTGGCCGCTTCATTCTTGAGTCCCTTGCCAACATTCACAACCTCGTCAAGAAGCTCTTGTGCTGCCTTCAAGTATTTGGAGCTCAACAGCACACTCTGCACTCCATTGACGCCGTTGGAAATCCGGGACACCGACGACGGTGACCCGACAGAGACCCGCATGTCATCTCCAGCGGCCGGGGATATTGTCGGTGCAGCACCTTGAGTGGTTTGCTGCGAAGAAAGGCTTAGAGACAGCCCTTGCTGAGCGCGTGTAACCTCACGCGCCGCCGTGGGATCGACTGAACCATATAAGTTGTACTGAGGGCGAGGGATGAAGCCATGGAGGGCTGATATGTCGTGCTGGGGATGGACAGATAGAGAGTGAGGATCTTGGGAAGAGACTGAACCGGCAGCGGAAGTGGGTGCCTGAAGAGGGATACCGACGAACTGTTGGGTGTGGCCGGGCGGCGCGTGTGATAGACTTGGTTGGTTGATAGAGTTTCTGGCAGCGGCCGCGGCAGCGGAGGAGTTGAGGAAAACGAAGTTGCCGGTTGGCGGCTGGTGTTGTGTGTCAGAGTATCCAACATAGCCCGGATTCATGAGAATCAGTGTTTGTAAGCCATCTCCTTGGATTTCTGAATTCCCATGAAAGTACGTCGCCATCGATCTTTGAATATATATATATATATAAATCACACCTTCGCCTGTCACTGAAAAGGGCCTAAGATAATTAGCCCTCACATCCAACTCAACCCAAAACTCTCTCTCTCTCTCTTTCTCTCGTCTCACTGAAAAAGGGACTAAGATAATTAGCCCTCACATCCAACTCAAACCAAAATTCTCTCTCTTTTCTCTTCTCTCTCTCTATATATATAAATAAATTAAATATATAAGTATAAATACCTGTTGTTGGTATAAAAAACTGGCGTTGAAATCAACCCATTTAATTGCTTTAAAGAGTTGGGAGTTTTAGGGTAATTGTGATGGTCTTCTCCTCAGAAAAATCCTGGGAAAATCAAAGGGAAAATAACTTGATGATGATGAATATGTAAGGCAATCATAAACCAAAGAATAAGCCAGAGGATGATAATCCCATAGCTGTATCTGATCAATTCCAAGACTTTAGAAGAACCCATGCTTTATGTCTTTGCTTCTTCATCAAGGTGCATACTGAAGAAGAAGAAGAAGAGGAGGAGGAGGACATGGGTGTGTGTTGATTGTGTCTATATATGCGTGTGTGTATAAAGCAGAGATGTATAAAGAGAGGGAGAGAGAGAGAGAGTCCTGATGTAAATTATTAATATTATATGGAGAAAGACAGAAGAATTGGTTATATTATTACAAGTTAGTATCATTACTACCTTGAATGATGGAAATCTGAGTGTACACGTGCTCCATGATCATCATCTGCGGAGGGGAATTTCAGTTTAGAGTGATACAAAGCCTACTAAAGAATTTGTGTGTGTGTGTGTCTGTGAGAGAGAGAGAGAGAGATGGGGATGCAGCTATGGCTAAAACATGAGTAGAAAGACGCATCAACACAGAGAGTACAATACCCACACGTCTATATATCTATATATATGTTGATTTGAGTATGATACATCTATGGATCCATGGATTTATAAGTCTCCTCACTTGGGTAAAGCCCTTTGTCAGACTAATATCACCTCTGCAACTCTCTAACTTGAAAAGGAAAAAGGAGAGAAAGAGAGAGATGGGGCTAAAAAGTCTTGGAAAAAGATGCCCATCTTTATTCACTCACTTATCCACACATTTATCAATCTTTTTTTTGTATATAAAAAAAAAGAAAATAAAAAAGAAAAGAAAGAAAAAGAATGACATGAACTAATGAACTGTGAATTGATATCATATGTACATGTTCTTACCTTCTTGGTGACCCCTCCTCTCTTCTCTCTTTCTCTTCTATCTCTCTCTTTTATAGAGGTTTTGTGTGAAGTAACTGAGGATAGATCAAAACAAGCGAGCCTCACTGATTTGACCTTCCTTTCCAAATCATTTGATGCAGCCTTACTCCTTCCCTTTGATGAGCAACAAAGAACTTTTTAGAGAAAGAAAGGAGATAGATCAGATGTAGATAGATGTGTGTTTATATTTAATCTTAACCTTTTAAAAAAAAAAAAAAAAGTACTGCTGAATCTAAGTGTGTCAGAAGATTCAAACATCAGAAACATCAGCTTCCACACTAGCTATAATTTAAGAGCTTATTGATTAATTTATATACAATAAAAGGAGATAAAAATAATGAATGATGATAGTGATAATGAACAAGTGGTAGCTAGCACTGGGGGGTCCTAATTGTAAATTTATAAATATCTTTTTGTCTTTTTTCCTTTTACTTATTTATTTATTTATTAATTTATTTATTCCGTTTTTATCTTTCTTGTTATTTTTTGTGGTTGAATGAGAAGTGTTTGGAGATAAAGCAATTAAAATGCTGAGAGGCTGAGGAACACAGGGCCAACCACCATAGCACCTACTTTAATGCTCAAAAGGTTCTGTGGGCAGATATATGTGTGTGTACGTGGGTGGTCCGTTTCAAATAATTTCGTTTGTTTTGGTTGGGTAATATCTCATTATTATATATGCATATATACAAATGGATATATTGATTTTTAAATATTTGAAATTTTAAATATAAATTCATAAACATTAATGCTAATAATCATTTCCCGTTCCTATATAATTACACGCCATAAGTATTTGTTAATATTTTTTTTCTTTTTTTCCTCGCATGAGTTTTTTTTTTTTTCCAAACTTCCCAAGGGACTTGATCCAAACTTCCCAAGGAAAAAAAATAAATAACAACTCACAAGAACTGTGTTTGGTAACGAGCATAAGTTCTCAAGAACTTCAGAAACGGAGTTAAAATTAGAAGATTTGGTGTTTCGTCAATTAAGAAAATAAAAAATTGTGTAAAAAGTTTCTATATTTTTCTTTATATATTAGGAATCTAACTTAACTCGAACTCCTAAAACTGATATATTTTCAACCATTACAATTGTTATTTTGTTAGAATATTAATCTAACAAAATTAGTCACAACTCTAAAAATATTTATTAAGTCCTGACATAATTAGAGTGGGATATATAATCTTAAAAACATAGGCCAACGACATTATAAATTAAGGTCAAATTGAATTTTAATTCATTCAAGTTTGGCTTGAGTTATTCATATTAGTCTTAAGATCAGTTCAAATTTTTATATTGACTCAAACTTAACACGATAAAAGAAAACTTAAATTCGAGATCAGCTTATAAATAATTTGATTAAATTAAAATAACGTTATTTTAATACAAAACGTAATAAATAAAATATTATAAATATATAATAAAAATATTATAAAATATATGTATATTATTTATCATGTCGACGAGCAAACTTTCGAACCAAGTTTTGTAAATTGAAACTTAAATTTGATTTTAAACGAATTACAAATTGAGATTGTTTTGAATTTATTTTAGTCACGAATCAAATTTAAACTTAATTTTTCTTGAGTTGAGCTCGAGTAGCTCGAATAATTAGAAAAAAATTTGAATTTGCTTCTACCTCTTTTATAGGCTATGTTTAAAAGCAAAATTATCCGTACGCTATATTATTCCAAAGCAATTCTAGTGTTTCATTCGATTACGTACTCCTAAAAATCATCGGAAAAAAAAAAAAACCAAAAAACCAGAAAAAAAAAAGAGAGAAAAATAATATATAATTCATCCCTGAAATTAAACAATATTTCCGTATTAAAGTTAATTTCCTCACCTCTCCGTCTTTTCTTTCTTTATCCCTTTTTCCCTTTCCTTTCGGCTGTTGAAATATAACCTACAACCTATAATACGTTTCGGTATCACAAGGTTAGTTTCTCAGTAATTGTGACACTGTAACAAGAAGCAGCGGCGAAACCTAAGCTGATTTAAATGGTTTACTTTTACATCTAATCATTCATGCATTTATACAAATTATTGCCCTAATAATGTACTTGGTGGTTAGGTGCTATTTAATATATATATATATACATTATATGTAGGTGTGTAAAACTATCTGTTGCGACAATCGGCTAGCTGTTAATCTCTCAAATCAATATCAATGTTGCTTAATTTTCTTAATAATCATTGACACTTCCTCTAAGAGCCTTCCGTTGCAATTTAATAAACCACAAAAATTACATTAGCCCTTAAATGTAAATGTTAGAATAATTAATATTAATGTTAATCAACATTACGTTAACAACTCCGAAGTGTGTTTTTTACTGCATAACCCTTCAACCTTATAGTAATGTACAATTGTTGATGCACGTGGTACAAGTAACGAATACTCTAACATTAACATTAATTATTTTTAACAACGTCATATATCAAATAGCTTTCGTGCCACAGCTACCCTTTTGTTCCATGGTATCTGAAAAAGTACGTACCAAATAGATCAGACCTTTGAAAGTGACCATAATGGAATAGAATATTAGGCTTTATTTGATTTGTTTTTTTATTTTTTATTTTTTATTTTTAATTTTTATTTTCTATTTTAAATTTATTTTTTATTTTAAGTTTTTGATAACAAAGAAAACAGTTTAGAGCGTATTTGGTAACTTGTGTTTTTAAATTTTATTTTGAAAAACAGAAAATGAGTTTACACATAAAATAAAAAATGATAAAAAATCATTTTGAATATTTTTAACTCAAAATAAGGAAAACAATATTTTTATTTTTATGTTTTGAAATTTTTAGAACATAAAACACATAAAATAAAAAATAAAAAATAAAAAATAGAAAACAAAAAATTAAACCAAATGCCACCTTAGTTTCGTTAATGGCTTTCAATTAGAAAATCACTATAGATTTAAAAACAATATATTAGAAAATAAAATTTTAATGATGCAGTGATGATATTTTAGTAATTAATTAAAGTATATTTTTATGAGATTATTTATTTGAATTGATTGGACAAGTGTTCTATAGATATATATATATATATGATTTTTTGATAATATGTTATTATTCTTTCAGTTGTTAACAATCCGAATTTGTAACCGTAAAATTAAATGACACCTAATTAGCTCTAAAATATTATATTTGTAAGTCATAAAAGAACATGAATTATTGGGTCGTCAAAAGTATGTCTGATAGAGTAATTCAATACACTCATTCATAAGGGGGAGAAAAGGATGGTAACTAGTCATATTAAAGTTAAGTATTATCTTTATCATTTTTAAAATTTTCACGTAAAAAAAAAAAAAAAAAAATACTTGAACCAAGCAAATACCTAATGAGTATTTTTAATCAGATCCCTTAACTCATTAGGTAATTAGGTATTCATGATACTCATCGCTGGGTAGTTCAGTGGAATATGGATTGAGCTTAGGGCTTGGGTGATATACTCAGGTCATAAGTTCGATTCACCGCCTGGACGCCCAGGTTTCAAGTGGGGGCCGCTGGTGATGGGGTCCTAGAGCTTAAGCTTCCCGGGGTTTACTCAGTGCACACCCGAAGGGTAGTGGCTGCGAGTTCCTCGTTACCAAAAAAAAAAAAAAAATTGGGTATTCATGATATTCAAATATAAAGCAATTAATTGAGTAATAAATTTAGGTATTCAATAATTTAAGCAAGTAATTGACTAATTTGAACAAGCAATCAAATAGTACTATTCTGGTATCTATTAAATAGGTAATTGGTGTGAGTAATTCAGACAATAATTGAGTATTACTTATTGGTTATCTTATAATCGGAGTAATCGAAATGAGTTCAGGTAATATCCGTCGAGTACATTATATATATCGTCATCAAATCTGACAGATATTTTATTTTTATACTTATCCTATTACCTGTAAAATTTAAAAATACCTACACTTTATTTTTATACCCATTATCAAAACAGGATGGATACGGATAGATTAAAATTGGTATCCCTATCTGGAGCAACTTAATTAGTGGAATAGAATTAAATTCACGGAAAGCATTGTATTGTACAAAGACTTTCACACTAGTTACTAATCAGAAGTGACGTCGCCGCATATAATGATCTAAAAAATTGCCTCCATATTTGTATTTTTGTTCCATTTTTGCCGGTCATATTTGCATATGATTTGAGAAAATCACATTAAAAGTGCATCATTGTGATCCGTCACACATGACATATCTAAATTCCAAGTTACTCTTAGATTTTGCTACAATCTACGAATATTGCATTGCATTGAATTGATCTGATAAAGAATCTTTATATATATATATATATAGAATTAAGATATAAGGAAGTGATTGAATATACAGTGTATATGACACAATTGTGTTCATTTCAACTGAACACAAGGTAGCATAATGATTATATTTGATAAGCACAATTATAATTCTTATTTTAATTATTAATTCATGTATAAATTATGTTACTAAGTAAATTTTATTTAATTTTTATGGTGAAATTAAATTTATTTTTAATGTGTAATAAATATTCAAAATTATTAATATCAACTGAAAATGAAGAGGCAGAAGGAGCTCTTGTCATGCAGACACTTGCAGCACTATCCGCACACCACTATCAGCACACCAGTGAAGTTATAGTTGAACAGACAGAATGAAGTTTAATTTGCCATTTAATACCTCTCTGTTGTCCAGACACCCCATCCAGCTGTTCGGACAATAACATCTTTTACTGCGTATGTAAGATTAGGTTTAAGGTTTCGTTCGAGGCTTATAAATACATATTTTGCGGTGATAACCAAAAGGCTTTTCCGTTGTAATTTTCGGATTCAATTTTTCATTAACATAGATTAATTTAGAAAATAATCATAGATAATTTTCATTTAAATTTGGATCAAACCTTTGATTACACAATAGTTTTTCAACACAAATTGAGGTGTTTCCATATATACAGTTTCCTTTCTTATCTTTTTTATTTTTTATTTTTTTGCTATTTTGTTTATTTCTTTAATATGCTAGTATAAATCTATACTTCATTCAATCCATCAATGATGGTTAGATCCTTCTTTAAGTGTTATATGTAAATAAATCTAAGCATGCAAAGTAAAACTTGTATATTAGGATTCTTATTTTCCTAAATCTATTTTGTAATATTTTTAAAACCTTCAAAATTGTATGTAGTTAATTATATTTTCTTGAAATCCTTGATAATTACGTATGATTAGAACATTTTTGATATTTTAAAAATATAAAAGATGAATTTAAATTTATTTTTTGATTTTCTTCCTATTTTGATTTTCAAAAATTTTTGAAAACCTGCAACCTTGATCATACTTCGTTAAAATTCCTCACAACGTTACTTGATTAAAACGTTCTTTATATTTTGAAATCAAGAAAAGTACTCTCGATCAAAGAATATTTTGGAAATAAAATCTTTTTTGATTTTATTTATCTTAAACATGATTTTAAAACTGTGTTTTGGATAATGTTTTCATGATGAAATCTTTTCGGTTTATTTTACTTAAACGTGAACTATAAACTAAAATAAAAAGTCACATCTAACTTTGAGAATTTGTATTCACCTGGATTTATAGGTTGAATCAAATCTTTTATTTTTATGCAAAACTCTTGTTTTAGTTCTTTTATTGTTTTAGCTTAGTTTAAATTTTGCTCTTTCCATATTTAGGATATACTCAATTTGATTTCTTTACTCTTATTTTATTTTAATTCCTTACAGTTTTGTTTTATTTGTTTATTAGTTAATTAATTAACATTTTCAAAATTCAAAACTAATTTTCTTTTTCTATGTTTAAAAAGAAATCAGTAGATAGAAAAATTTTAAAAATTTTAGTGTTTATTCTCAAGGTTCTTATGAATACGATTCTAATCTCACTAAATAAAATTATACCCTACATTTTTATATTTGAGAATTATTTTTTACTGTACATTTATAAGGCTAACCTAACTCCTTGCTAGCTCCTCGCCTTGAAAATGACAATGGAATACATGTAATTGAAGGTAACTGTAGTAAGATAGTTGTGATTGTGCCCTTTGTACTTGGACAAATTATTTTCAGTCAATGGAAAGGGTACTTATTCACTTTGAACTTGGTGGACTAGTCAACACTGGTTATCAAACTCTGGACTTCATGCTTTGAGCAACCTCTTTTATTGGTGCAAATCACCATTCCCCCACCCCCTCTTACTACACATACACATATAAGTACCACACAAACGCACCCCTGCAGGGTGAGCGCGGAGACTAAGGTCACGAATTCGAACCCCGCTAACACCTTTCTGTGCCGGTTAGCTGGGGTTTGTCTAGGCTGGTTTACCTCCCTGTAGTTATTTGCCGGTTAGGACCACAGGGACGAGCTTCACTCAGAGCGCACCCTCAGATAGCAACTGCGAGTTTTCTCGTATAACAGAAGATTGCTCATTGTATTACTAGAACATTGCCTAGCTCAGTTCAATTCAATTCAATTTATTTAAGTTTATGTTGACAAAAATAATTATATTTTACATTAATTGACTATATTAAAAATAAATAATAAGTATGCAGTGATGAAATTTAATTAAAAAAGAAATATTTTTTTAAAATTCAGAATATTCAAATTAATTTACATGTATCTCAATTAATTTTTAAAATTTTAAAAAAAAAATTAATAATTATAAAAAAACTAGAATAAGTGACTGTTAAAGGCTTAAATTAAACTTGACATATACCTGCATGCCACAATGATTTTGTTCATCAATTAAGCTTAAATCTTTTAATTAAAATTGTTGCTTGATAATTAGTGAATTACTAAATACTTCTTTTTTTTTTGTGGAGCACATATGTCATCGTATGTTATGAAAAAACAATTAATATATACATGCATGGCACGCCTAGTCTTCGTTTAACCTTAGTACATGACCGTACTAAATTGTCTCCTTAATGGTGTTATGCGATGTCAAACTTGCAAGTGGCATGCATCACATCAAACCATACCATGATATCCAAATTCCAAACTTCTGCGCCAACTCAATAATAACAATATATATATATATGTATACCTTCTCTTTCTCTCTCTCTATCTCTCTCATAAAAAAATATATGATATAAAATGTTGAAAGTAGAAGCGTTCTTGAATGTTCTTGTTAATTAATTTCAAAATTGTTATAATGGACTCTCGCTTGTTGGGTGCCTACCTCAACTCAAATTCCCCACTTTCATTTCATAAGAAAATGATTAGTAACGAGAAACTATATTAAAGTGATTCTAAATTCAAAGTTATATATATATATACAATTCATGCATCTGTTTAGAATACGAGGAAAAACCAAGGAAAATAGCATTATAAGACCTTGTTTGGTTACAAAAAAAATATTTTAGTTTTTTTAGTTTTTTTCATTTTATATAACTTTTTTATCAAAATTTATTTGTTTAAAAACTATACCTTTTAGGTGTGCTAATCATATTTATAAATAAAATTAAAAAATTCACATCCGTTTAAATAAAAACTAACAAAAGAAAAACAAAATTATCTTACTTTTTTATTCAAATAGATAATTTTTACTCAAATATATGAAATTTTTTTTAAATGAGATTGATATGACTAAAAGTTATAACTTCGAAAAAGAAAAAAAATAAAATTTTAGTTCAAAAAAAGATCACATAAGATAAAAAAAAAAATTATAAAAAGTTAAAACCTAACTTTTTAATAACCAAGCTAATTCTAAGTTTGCCAATTACGAAAATATAAATATATACATATATATAATTGCTGTTCAGCTAAGAAATATACTACATGATCGTCGCTAGAAGTGAGCTAAGAAATTTATCCCGTCGTAGCCGCTAAGGATGTGCTAGTGACCCGCGCCTCGAAATAACCTTGTTTCATTCCACTTAAAAATCTTTTAACGGGTTGGTCAGTGTGAAAATAAACGGGTTGAGTCGGGTTAAATCTGATTTGTCAAAGGAAAGGTGAAGAAAAACAGATGTTTTTTGAAAGGTAACCCATTTGACCTTTTTTTGCTTTACGTATTAAATATATTTTAAAATTTAATTATTTAAGTAACAATAAAATATTTAAAATAAAAACCCTACCTGTTTTCTTATCAACCCTTTTTTGATTCAATATATTTTTAAGAATAGGGTTAACGGATTAATAAAAAAGTTTTAAAATTAATGAATCAAATCGGAACAACCAAAAAAAAAACAACCTAACCTAACCCGTTGCACGCCTTAATGGTAGCAACAAGATATGGGACACTGGCTTTTCAAAAAGAATAACATTGTACCCGCTTCTCTATACTCTGCCGTTGAGATGGGGAACCCTTATACCTCAAGGACTTGTAAACCCCCTAACAATTAATTACCTATGGTATTCCATCATCATCATCATAATAATAATAATAATAATAACCTACGAAGGCAACAACTTCATTTAAGACCTGGCTTTTTCCTTTTGTGTGTGTATAAAATAAATGTATAGGCATTGTCTATCTGCATTATGAATCATGCACGTGTATTATAATACATAACAATCGTATTAGTATTACGTCTACCCGGATGTCTAGCTTAAGTAGAGCTATGAACTTGTTTAGATTTCCATTCCTTCCTGCATGCTAAAGAAATTTTTTGCCACTATTACTATTATGATCAATATAAACCCTGCAACTAAGTTTTATAGTGTGGGAAAAAAAAAAAAAATTATTACTAGATTGCTAGCGCATGTTCTACAATTCTTAGAAGTCAAAGTGATCATAGGGGCGAATTCTTGCAAGTGTTCAGAGCAGACCCATAGAATGAGATCAACATTAAAAATACCCAAGTAATTATGCCCAAAAATAGTGGAAATATTGAGTATAATTCTCTTTCATAAATCATTTGTACTAATAAAAAGAGAAGGTGATCCATGCTATTTGTTCCTTCTGTTATTTTCAGCTCTGGGGCTAATCACCAGGCCAAATAGTAATAAGCACAACCCCACCAAAAAAAAAAAAAAATAAAGCAGCATTATTACCAAACCTCAGCTATTGTTTGTGTCGATTTTTTCTTACTCCACTTTTGAACTGCAGTAATGGAAAAACAGAAGTTATACAACCTTCTTTTACTGCATTAATTGTTAATTTAAACCCTTGGGGCTGCACTATGAGAATTAATTACATCGTTTGAGCTTACTGTCCAGGTAGATCGTTCCACTATATATAAAGAGAGAGAGAGAGAGAGAGAGAGAGAGAGAGAGAGAGAGAGACAGACAGACGGGGGAGAGCGAGGAGTTGCTTTCACAAGCGGACCCACGTCTTTATTTGCCACAAGAAGAGGTGTTTCTTCTTTTTCCTGTTGTGCGATTCCTTTCTTTGCGAGAAACCCGTTTAAAGACGCAACAATAATTGGGTTTTTCTCAAAGAATAAACCCCACAAAGCACCAAAAACCAAACCAAAACTTACTCCGCTACTATTTCCTCTGTGTGGACTCCACCATCACTGCCATAACTTATGTCCTCTACTGCAGTCTCTCTTCCTCAATGAGATGCCACAAAAGAAATTAAACTCTCTCTCTCTCTCTCTCTCACTTTAAAAAACTTAACTTTGATTCATGTGAAGAAAAAGTAAAATTCTTAGGCACTTGAGATCAACCAAAATTCAGCTGCCAAGTGTGAAATCAGTTTCAATCTTTAGAGACGTGATTATCAAATTGATTAATTAGGGTTAATTTAACATACTTTAGATCCGTGCTTATGGCTTATTATGTGCCCCCGGGCATAGGTCGAATGGCAAAGGGCGAGTGTGCGGTTAAATCAGCGCGGGTTTGATTCCTACCCATGGCGATATTGAACCTGCATTTGCACGTGATCGGTAAAGGCGAGCGCTCGCACCCTGGCCACCCGACGCATATCCCGCGATTTACCTCCCTCACGATATTTCAGGGCAGGGACGGTGGGGCCCCTAAGATCAGGGTATGACCTTTTTTTTTTTTATGACTTATTATGTGTGTATATATAGTCATAGGTAATTGAGAGCTTAGAGTTGGAATAATTATGCGACTTTTTCCTCGCCCGTTTCACAAAATGGAGTCAGACTGCACAAGGTTGAGATTAATCGCTTAAAAATTATGTGATCTTTTCCTTTCGATTTTTTTTTTAATAGATTCTTTGAGGAAAAAAAAAAAAAAAAATAGGTCATGCACATCCAGTCTTTCTCAATATCTTTTTATTGTGTGCATGTTCCTTATCTTTTGTTCTTTTCTTTATATCTAATTTTAGAAGTACTGATGTAGTTTTACTAGTGGCCAAAATAAATAAATTTTGGTATTTAGGCTGTCATTAATTTAGGGGATTTAATAGAGCATTCAATCTGGTGCTGAAGTAGTAAAGCACAAGTAATACTCATTGGAAGTTAATTCTTTCCATAAGGATATAAAAGTAAATATCCCATTAGTTTAATTTTTGTGATTCCAATTTTTGATGTACTATCATAAAAATTTTTAAATGATTTCTGAATATTAATTGTGCACTTCTTTCTTTCTGTAGCCTAGCTATTTTCGTCACTAAATTCATGAAATAGAAAAATTATTTAGTAAATATAAAAGTGATCATTTAAAGGAAAATTTGATTCCTCGCTTATTTTGTTCTCATTGTTTTGGATCTGTGTTGAATTTTGCTGAATATACACATTTAAATGAATTTCATATTATTTATCCCGTATGTTGATTTTTGAAATTTTAAGCTTTTTTTAAATATTTTTTAAAATATAAATTATATATCAAAGCTGATCAAACAATAAAGAAAATTATATTTTGATGAAATAAGCTATATAACAAAAAAAAAAAAAAAAAAAAGCCGACATATTTTTAGAATGCCAAACTGAGCCGACTACGCGATTACATTTGGATTGAGGATTTAGTGAGAAAAAATTAAAAAAAAAAATGTAAAAAAAAAAATGTGAGAGAAAGAAATGAAACATAAAATTTTAAATTTTTATTTTTTGTTTAAATGGATTAAAAATATAATAAAATAAAAGTCATTTATTAATTTATTAATTTCTAATTTAATTATTTTAATTTCATAAAAATATATATTTTTATTTTATATTTTTATCACGAATCAAAACAATTTTAATTTTTATCCCTTTCTTTTCCTGTTGAAAAAATTTTTATTCTAAACACAGACAAGTGTGCAATCCACAAATTTTCGACTGTGCCTTTCTGGTATTAGTGGAACCCTACGACGACGTATCAAATCCAAAGATATGTTAGATGCAAAATGAGAACAACGGGGCTGTTTGGAGGGCTTAAAATAAAATAACTCGTTGATTAAGAGAAATTAATAAAGGCTTAGAACATTTTTGGTATTTTGTTTGATAAATCAAATTTGTTTAAATTAAATATTTTAAATAATTATTGATCACTAACTCTTAATTTATCAAAGCCGGTGATCTACATGTCCACCGGTCCCTAAGAAATTGATTGGTTCTTCCGTTATGAAAACAATAAAAAAGAAGAAAAATATAAAAAAAAAATATGTGCCTATGACACTTTTTAATTAAAATTAAATATACATCCATTTATAATTCTAAAAAATAAAAATTTTATTTTTCTTAATGCAACTCTTCAAATATCGTTATCAAATTCAATTTAATGGTCTATCAGAATGTGAAGTAACCTAAAAACTGAGTAAGAGTTTTAGATTTTAATTTGTAAGAATGATATTTTTTATTATATGGATATAATCAACCTTCTTAATTTAAATTTAAAATTAGAATTTAAAAAAAAAAATACTCCCCCAATACTAATTTTATTTTAATATATGTAAAAACAAAAAAAGTAAAATGATCAATATAGAAAAATAACTATTTCCAAATCTAATTAATATTCAATATTTTTTGTACTTTTAAATTTTATAAATATTAAGAGTTGTTGTTTGTAAGAAATAACTTAATTATTATTTAATCTTTTTTATATATGTTT
Source organism: Pouteria glomerata (assembly GCA_035590655.1). Classification (NCBI taxonomy): domain Eukaryota; kingdom Viridiplantae; phylum Streptophyta; class Magnoliopsida; order Ericales; family Sapotaceae; genus Pouteria; species Pouteria glomerata. The sequence goes on along the minus strand of JAVXUM010000017.1, from coordinate 7,243,809 downwards.
TTTTAATTCAACTATATTTTTTATCTATATTTTTAATTTAATTATAATGTAATTAAAATATATAAATTTAACAACTATATTAAATTTTTAAGTAAGTGGGTTCCCATTTTGGAACCTATAAAGAAGTGAATTCTTTTTCAGAACCCAAGAAAAAAGGTACTTTTAAGAGTTCATGAGTTTTTTATATTTATTAAAATCATATTTGACAATCTTAATACATTTATAGGTGAAAGAAAAATAAACTTGTAATATTTTGTTGATGTGGAATAAAGAAATAAAAATTTTATAAAAGATTTCAACTATTCGTTGAAAAACAAAATTTAACTTTAGCCTTTAGATTTCAGATATTTTTAAAAATTATTTTATTTTATTATATTATATAAATATACACTCCACCGAAGTCCAGGACAAATTGACTGAATTAGTTCCCAGACAAATGGCATACAATCTTAAGAAAATTTTCAAATGCTGTGTTCAGCGTTACCATAAATCTCATACTAATTGCATTGATCATATTTCACATCAAAAGTTTATGCCTCAATCACATATTTAATTCCGGAGAGAGAGAGAGAGCTTGTGAACTCAAGGTTGGAGAGTCATGTGAAAGCGTTTGTTAAAAAATATTTCTATATTCCGATATATTCTATGTAAAATAATATTATACATAAAACTATTATTATTATTTTTTTAATAATTCAGGGTGTTTGGATCAACTTGCGCTCATCTCGACTCTTCCCTGTGGACCCTGAAGTTAACGACCGGGTAAACCTCCAGTGACCCTGAAGAAATTCGAACAAGTGACCACTAAAAAACAAATCTAAAATTTTATCAATTGAACTAATCTCAGGGTTTAAAACTCTTATCTTTTAAATTCATCATCTACGGAATCTACGGATATTGTATAAATATCATTGTGTTGACAGATAACTGTATCATTTTAAGATAATTTGTCACCCCCTTCTTAAATGTTTTCTGTGACCTAGCCATGGTGATGATTAATTCGATTTAATTTAAATCACGATGACATTATATAAAAAATAAATAAATTTGTTTTAAATTCGAATAACATGACTTAAAATCTATTAAAAACAAAAATAAATAAATTTCAGATATAAAATGCCAAACTAATTAAGCAAGTTGATTGTACGTATAACCAACACCAAGTGGTCAATTATTCTTGAGGCCGCCATGATAATTAGCTTTTAATATTTTAAGTTTACAATTATCTAAATCAAAATGACGATTATTTTTACATAATAACCTAATTAACAAGATAATTTCTTCGAAGTTATAGAATCGGAGACCACAGGCTTTATTAACATTTTTGTTTATTACTTTTTTATTTATGCTTACAAAATTTTTAATTGAAATTGACAATAAAAATACATTTTGTAAGCTTTTATTTTTATTTTTATTTTTATTTTTAAAAAGTAAAAATTTATCTGAAAATCTAGACTCAAAATGTAAACAGAATTATGTTTTCATGCTTCTTTTTTTATTTTTATAAACTCTTTGTCAAATTTAGGCTTTTAGAACATTTTGTTAATTTTTTTATTTGATAGCTCTGGTGTTTAGGCCATTTTGTTGGCACTACTACTAATTTCAGAGCTCTTAAAGTTAATAATTAAATAATTATTTAGTGATTTTGAGGAGACTTAGAACACTTTGTTATGTTTAGACCATTTTACCGGCACTACGACTAATTCCAGAACTCTTAAAGTTAATAGCTAAATAATTATTTAGTGGTTTTGAGAAGGCTTATAACACTTTGTTAATTTTTATTACATTCTATCAAAATAACTTATTTTATTTACTTTTTAAATTAAAATTATTTTTAATTAATAATATACTATTAAAACGATGTATTTTACTATTAACAAATTAGTTACTATTAAAATAATTTATTTTATCAAAACTAAAATTTATTACTACTAAAAATAATTTATGATTAAAACTATTTATTTATCTAAATTAAAATTATTGTTAACAAATAATAGTTCAATACTAAATTAATTTATTTTATTGAAATATTTTACTAAAAATAATTAAAATTAATTAATTAATTTGATAAATTTAATTTAAATCTATTTATACAATTAATTTAATAAATATAGATTTAAGTTAATTAATTTAATTTTATTAGATACTTTTTTATTAATAATTAATTTTAATATAATATATTAATTATTTTATATAAAAATTTTTATTTTTATTTTGAAAAAATAACAAAAACTATTAAATATAATTAAAAAAAAAACATAAATGTCACGATATAGCTTCAATAATTTCTGTATTTATCATAAGTATGGCATGAATGTGAAAAGGAAAAAAAAAATGAGTGGTCTGACAGATTGGAAGAGAAATAATAATAATAATAATAAAGCGAACAAATACCTTTCGGGGGGAAAAAAAAAAACAAGCGAACAAATTAAAAACGAGAGAGAGATTGAGAGAGATAGATTTGAAAAGTAAAAGCTTCTAAAAAATTAATAATA
>JAVXUM010000017.1:7212332-7223403 GCA_035590655.1 Pouteria glomerata | reverse complement strand
AGCCCGTGAAAAATACAAACATATATTAAAACTCATTTTAATTATTTCATTTTCTCAGAAATAATCCAAAAATATATCAAAATTAAATACGGGGCGTTACATTTTTAATCTCACAACTTTGAATTATATCTTTGAAAATATTTATTTTACGTAATTTTATTTAATTATATTTAAAATATTATTGATTGATAATATTTATTTTTGTTTTAGGCTGATTGAACAATATTACAGCGAACATCTTGTTTTACTTTTTGTTTTTTTCCTCTGGAATTGTATAACTTTGTTTTTGTAATTGAAAAACATTGTACTTTTATTAATATAGACAAACAAGTTTATTATTAGTTTATTTTTTTTTAATTGTGTGTACGATTTAATTTAATTTTAGTAACTAGTTTTATAAAAGTTTATAAAACAGGTACAAGTACAAGAACTGAATAAAAAAAATAAAGCAAAATATGAAAAAAAATACAATATTAGGCAGTCACTAAAGGTACCCCATATCACTAGCATAAACCTTCAGTGTCAGCAAAATGCCGTCACTAATGGCACTTGTGACTGCTTAGCCTATCACTAATGGTCTTTTAAACCGTCGCTAATAGTGCCTTTAGTAACCGCTATAAGTCGTCACTAAAGGTTTTTTATGTCGTCACTAATAGTGGACAAAAAGATTAAACTACGCGGTCGCTAAAGGGAGTCGCATTTGTTAAGCGACTGTCACGTGACGATCGTTAATAGTCTTTAACGATAAGTTTGTAGCAACCAGTAATTAGCGGTCGCTATGCAGTCAATAAAAGGTATTAGCGACGGCTTCCTTACCTTTAATGACGGTCAGTGGCGATCGCTAATATTCTTTTTTGTACTAATGTATATATTTTTCTTCACTTAACACAATTATATAAGAAAATTAAATTTTTTGCTTTTATTAAGATTAGTAGATTGGACATTTGTCTGTCTTTTAATCGTCTAGGTGTTGGTCCGTGTTAAGGACTTTGGATGAGTTTTACCGAGTTGACACCTTTAGCATTTAACTATCTCCGTGGCAAATTTAGCTGAGGCTGAACTACCTTGGAAAGCTGCTCTCAACCTACCAAATTCCTAATTAACTAAGCAATATATACCTGCATATATATATATATATAGATGGTGCCGACTACTAAATTAAGAGGCATCGTTAATCAAGATTTTTATATCATTGAAAATAAACATTTGGCAAATGTATTAATGAAAAAGGAAGAGATGATATAGAAAAGCGAGGGCATGCAAATTAAGCATTATTTATATTGATTCGACTGATTTTTTCCTTTAGCTATATATATTGATTCACCACTGATATTGCTTGGGACTGTATAAATATTTATGTAATTTCAATATTAGTTTACTTTCTTCAATTATAAGGATCCGAAAACCCTTAATTAGATATGCACAATTTTGTCACGAAATTTAAAAGATTTTTTTTCTTTATTTCTTGTAACTTATTCATAGTTCTTTTAAATGAAGGAGGCAAAACCTATACTCTAATTTCTTTTAATTTCTACAAAATTAAAATTATAGCCAGATATGGAAAAAAATTATCTCTTATATTTAAATAAAAAAATTAGAAATGAAAATTGCTTGGAAAACGTGATAGAATATCACTACTTCGGAAGGACCTAGAATTAGCTAGCTCTCTCGACAAAACAAAGAGATTTTCTTTCTAATTCACAAGCTTACTCTCTCTCTCTCTCTTCGGGTACGTGGAAGTCCGCAGCCGCTACCCCACAGGGGTGCGCACAGGGCGAAGCACGCTCCAGGCCCCTAGCCGGCAAAGAGACCTGAAGAGTAAACCAGCCTAGGCAAGCCCTGGCTGACCGGCTCGGCTCAGTGGGAGCCAATAGGCACCCGCAAACGCGGTAACCCCGTCCCCCAAGGGGGGACTCGAACCCAGGACCTCAAGTGGCCTGGGCCCTTAAGGCCTGCCCGACACCCACCGAACCACCCCCTTGGGGGCCTCTCTCTCTCTCTCTCTCTCTGTGGGGGAGTGGCTTTGTTTCTGTGCTAATCCTAGTGGATTAATGACCTGTTTGGTACTCATATTGCAATATTGAATCATCCCCTTTAAAACCGGAATGGCAACCGGATGGCCAATGGATTGTAAACATGGTTTGCCACAATTAAAGAAAGTTAACAGTCCGATTCAGGCCTAATCAGTGTATATCTCGATCCAAGACTTATTGCTCCAAATAGTCTCTTTCAGCATGAAGAAAGAAACTGCACTTGGCAAACAATTTATATGTACATGAAATTACTTGAAATTAACAAGATGTATATATAATCAGCATAGACAGCTGTATGATCTTCCTACAAACCTTACTAGAAAGAGAAAGATCAACCATATATATGTATATATACGCACACTTTGCATATATAGTTGGAAGTGGAAAGATCAAATTAGTAGAAATTCCAAACGTGTGGTTAAGATCAACCATATATATATATATATATGTATGTATGTACACACACACACTTCGCATATATAGTTGAAATCCTCCTGGACTTCACCTAGTGTGTTTTCAAACATGGCCATTGCAATTCTCTTTAACTTTTACCTCTATATCCTATCCATATATACTAATCCAGAAACCGGGATAAATACGTGTTTGGCGCCAAGCTGTTTAATTTAATTTACATCATTTGCAATATGGAGTTCCAGATGCATGCTCGGATTTTGCCCTCGACTACATTAACCTAGCAACTGTCAAACTACTTGGCCTTGGTGTTATGGGAAAAGCTTTCTCACAAATGATCACTCTTGCTAATCACTTTTCCTCCCTAGCTTCTTATCTATCTTCCCATTGAGGATCTAAAATGCCTCTTGTCGAAGCCTTAATTTTTCTTTTTCTTTTTTTCAATTCTTGTAAGTTGAATCAATTTTCTACTCTTTAAAAGTTTGGGATTAAAAATGATGTCGTGTTGGAGATCGTGTCTTAAACTCAATTAGGAAAAAAGGATTAATTATAAATTCTTTAAAAAAACAATAATAGCAGCAGCAATAGTAACATTTGGTAGATTTGAACACATTGTATCATGATATACATTTGTTTGCAACTGTTTAAATAACTATTCAAATAAAACTAAAATATATATGGAAAGAAAAAAATATTCAAGATGGGATGATATATATAGAATTTGTGATCCAATTACGTTTAAATGATTTCTTTAGAGTTTCATTCCATTCTTTTATATATATCAAATTAGACATTAAATTAAAACTCTCAAATTTCTTATAAGGATATATATATATATGCACCCTTTTTTAATAATTAATAACAATCATAACAAAATTTCATGATTATCCTAATTAATTAATAATCTCGGATTAAGATATAATTAATAATTAATAATAATCATAACAAAATTCCATGATCATCCTAATTAATTAATAATCCCTGTGTGTGTGTGTGTGTGTGTGTGTGTGTGTGTGTGAAATGGATTTAGGGCATCATCATCAGCTCCAGTGCAAGCTTCAAGCAATCCCAGGATTTGTTGTCAATTTCATAATCAAAGTGGAATGCAATAAACCTTATCTACTTATGTTTTATGTTCTCTTTACAGCCTAACAAAGTGCTACCTAACTTCAAAATATCGAAGACTATATATTTATATATATACACACAAATTTATGTATTTAGCATAAAAAGTGAATAAAAAAGAGAAAAAGCATATTAGTGGTCTTTCAAGTTTCCTTTCTATGATATCCAAAGTAAAAAAGCATGTACTTTGGAACCAAAACATAATATAAATAAATTAGAAAGTTTTATTTTTTTCTTGGTTTACTAGTTGCGTTGGTAATCGATGTTCGTATTTAATAAACAAAGAATAAATATAATTGAGGCAAAAATGACCAACGTTGAGTGACAAAACCACTAACAAGGCTTTTAGAATATTGAGTCTTTTTTCCACTAGCAATCTCAGGTGATCAATATATGATGCAATAAGCCTTCCAGTGAGATATTTGGGGGATTAGGATGTAAATAATAATAATAATTTAAGAAAAACAAAAACAAAAACAAAAAACTTCTATTTTTGATATTGCTAAGTGGGCTCCATGACTTGCTCTAAATTAAATGAAAACTAGCAGGACAATAGGAATCTCAGCAAATTCTATCGTTTGTGTTGTTAAATTATTGATTTTGTTATTTTTGAGAATTTTTTCTATGTTTAATAATTTTTTATTAAGAAATTCAATTTTCTGTCATTTATTTTTGACAATTTTAGATTTTAATCTAGTTTTTAATTATGTGCCTTGTTGAATTAATCTTTCTCTTTTTAGGAGACTTTAATTAATTGTCAATTAGAATAGTTGGGACTTCTTTTGAATCTTCCAATCTTTAAATAGAGAGACTTTGTACTTTTGAAAGATAGTCTTTGATTTAAAATATAAACTTGATATGGTTGAAATTTAACTAACAACTACTAACTTTTGCAGTAGTCGAATAAGAAATCTTAACAAGAATTTCTGAAATTCACAAAAAAAAAAAAGAATAGAGAATAAATCATAGAAATAAGGATATTAATTTATTAAATCAAAAATAATTTGCCTATACAACTACAATTGTTTAAATAATAAATTCTAAAGTTAGAATAAAAAAAACTGCAAAATACTTGAAATTTATTAAATTTAATAATTACATGATGATAATAGAATTGACAAGTGAAAGAAAATTAAATAAATCTAAAATTGCTGGTTCTTAATCTACTGCCAAAACAAAAATAATAAAAATATCGAAACTGATGATTTGTGGCCTTAAACAGCGACATATATGTTCGAGAAGCTTGACATCACAACGATAGGTCATGACTACTTCCGGAAGTAATTAAGAGATTCATGATCTGAAAAAATTATGAATTCTTTCAAAATCAAGTAGTTCTTCGAGTACTTTAATGCTGAATAACAGCATATAATTCTTGTTCGTATGTGGAGCACTTCTGCCTTACCTTATTCAACTTCTCACTTTATGGAATGTGCTGACACTTTTAAATTGTCTTCCCAAGTGCATAATTTCCAGAATTAAAAATTTGGCAGGATCGGAGTAATGATGTCTTTGAAAAAGAAAATAAAAATTTTCAAATTTAATAAATTGTGTATCCACGTCTCTTAAATGCACAACACTTAAACACAAATGTTCAACCTTAAGACCAATTAATTATATACCTTATTCATATCACAACTACGCTTCAACTTAAACCCTTATCATGATACGCACTATTAAATAATTCACTCTAAAAATAAGGTAAATATACATTTATGTTGTGGCAAAATACAAAAAAAATAGACGCAAACCATGACAATGATAAGATCAAATAAATTCAAATAAACATAATTTCATGGATAAAGAATGATTTATATAAACAAGTAAATATAATATGACATAGAACCAATATATAAAAATATAACTATAATGCATGTTTTTCCAAGGGTTATCCAGCTTTCTCAAAAGTTGTAACTTGGGTAAGGGTTAATGGGCTACTAAACAAAAGATAGGAGTTTAAATATCATTTTGGGGGCAATTTACTTTCTGCTTAGTTAATTCAAATTTCAAACACAGCATGAAAGTTTTTTCATGATCACCATCTTATGATATCTTTATTATTAATTTTTTTCCTTTAAAACTTATTTATTTTTTTTAACTAAATATTTTCATTTATTTATTTTTTTGCATAGTATATAGAGATAATGAATCTCGACAAAATCAACTATTCCATAATTTTTCTTTTCCTTTATTTTCATTCCTTCTCCATTTCCACCATTTATTTATGAGCAAGTTGGTTGAACTTGCTCTCCCAATATACTAAAGACAAGGCCTCTAATTATCTAAGTTAAAGGTCAAATATTTAATTTTGGGAATTAAACGAATAATAATAATTTACTTTTAATTTTTTTTTAAAACTTCAAACTAGGTCTTAAGAATAATTCTCAAAATGGGTAAAGGCTCACAAATAATTAAACATGACCTATAATTATTCCCAATGGTCAACAAATCCCATGGCATGTCTCAAATCATAGCTTCCGTCACAATCCTACAATCCTTGACATATATATAATGTGTGAAAGCCATTCAATGACATTTAAGACAATGAACTCATAGAAATAATATTAAAACTCTCATTAAAAAAAAAAAAAAGGCTATAATCTCAAAATTCACATAATGGCCATAAACCTCTAATCTTTGCTCGGAATTGTGCAACTTTGTCAGTCTTAGGAACATTCTCATTATAGTTAATCATATCGAATACTAAACAACTCTAATTCCAATTGACGAAGAATAAATAGTGAAACTAGGCTTGATATAATTTTAAACTTGACCACAGTCACGACAAATTCTTCTACTAGCCGAACGAGTAACTCTAATCCTCAGGGCTTTTAGAATTCACTAGAAAAACAAAAAATAAATCTCATAAATAAATATATTTATTAGAATAAGAATAGTTCTGCTCATAAGGATATGCTAAAATAGGAAATAACAATATATTCAAATTTTATTAAATTTGACAAATACATAAGATTATAGAATCAACAAGTTAAAAAAAAAAAAAGAAAAAAAAGCGAGAACTGGCAGCCTTAATCCCTGTAATTATGACTTACAACTACTAATAAATGATGATGTTATATATTATTACAACGGTACATAAATGTAATAGTAAATTAACTTCAAGGAAATAACTGATTTTTCTCTAACAATTATTATATATACATAGCTGCGGTAGTGCAAATATGTTGGTATCAATTTCTCTTTACCAAATCTCTTTGTTAAGTTGGGATAAACAAGAAAATTACGTCCCTTGGAGGAAAACATCTTATATAAGGTAATGAAAGATAAAAGTTGACTCAAAAAAATGAGAATGGGTTTTAAATCGAATTAATGCAAATATTGTCGATAAAGTTGCTTATTCCTCCCAATCAATCACAATCACCGATAACAACCCAAAAGAACAATGTTTGGTTCCATTTTAAGTTGGATATACTATGCCATTTAATGATTTCCAATCCTTGCAACTACTCGAATTTGATTGTCCTTTGAGAAGAAAATCAAAGGAACATCATTCTCAAGAGACACAAATGTAGAATCGAAACTTTTGGTATATTATGTCATGTTCTGTTTATGCTTGTCCTATCTAACTATGCCATTGATATCCATCTGTTCGGCAGCAAAAAATACCACCGACCGTGATCACTACATCTACTGAAATTGGGTGAAGTTGGAGCTGCAAGACAAAACAAGTCAGAAGAATTGGCCAGGGAAGGTCCCGACCAAATCCCCTCCGATACTTAAGTTAGTTCTTGTAAGAGAATGGAAGAAAGAATGGAACGATTCAGTGGGCAATAGTGAACGTACCTGAATTTGTCACTAAGTGTTGTATTTATAGTAGGGAAGTTGTAATAGAATATTATTATATTTTATTAAAGGTAATCATTCTTTCCTTATTTGGCTGCTTGGCACGAGTATTTACTTCTCTTTTCATTTAATGCTGATCATGTAACATTAAATAAGGGTAAAAAGGGGATAGACTTTGGAGGCTTATTCAGACAAGAGAGTATCCAAATGTCACATCATGTCGCCACGTGTACAAAAGAATGGCCATGAGGGAGAGATCTCTTGTTGTAAATGAACTAAGGCATTATAAATGAACCAAATTAGTTATTATACGAAATCATAACATGGGGGCCCAGTATTATGGTCGGCTGGGAATTAGGTCCCTATTTCCTCTGGTCGGCCAGCAATTTTGATCGGTAACCTCACCTTAGGAGTATGCCACGTGTCTATTTTAGATATCCTCCATATGTTATAGTATTTTTTGTACCAACAATTACTATTCTTATTCAATAGCAAGGACTATAACAACCACCATTTGTTTGGGGCTCCTGCCACTGACAGCCTCACCAAGAAAGCGGGCATGTCTTCCTGATCCCACCAACATCACAACTGTTAACTACAAAGTAAATGCAGTACCGTACTGCCAAAATCCAATTCTAACTCTACCAATACTCCCCCAGGAAAATCAAACATTTCTTCTTTGTATATATATATATATATACTCCCATGGTTTCGCACCAACAGGAAGTTTCGCATGTCAGAGGCTGCACCTGCTACACATATATCCCACACAACCAATAGTTAATAGACAAGTGACCACTATCTATCAAGGCATTTGGTAACCCGGAGCCCTACCAAACTTCAAAAATTTCTACAAATTTATATCAAATTTAAATTTTTTACTTATTGCATGAATTATGAAATTATAACTTTTAAAAATTTATACTAACTTTTACAACTCCCAACACTCCCAAAACAATCTCACCTGAAGCATAGCCCCCACCATTCACAACCCACAAAATCAAAATACGAACAAACAGAGTGCCTAGCATTAGCAATTGGAACCCCTCAGCAGATAAATTAGTAAAAAACTGAAAGAGACCACCAATTACATATACAAGAACATTTTGTATTAAACAAAGCAAACTAATTTTATAATCAACTTCATATAAAATCAAGATTTAATGATAATGAAAGAGTACAAACTTCACTTATCATCGTCATATGAAACATGGAAACCAGTAGTGCAGCCAGATGCCTCAGGGTCCTCTGCTCCACAGCAATCATAGAATTTGGCAGCATAGGGAGGATCTTCAGGTCCTAATTCATAATACCTGCAACAAAATTAGAGCAAAAACTATAAACTAGCAAACTTTGGACTTTGAAGCAGCAATAACAAAGGATGAAGGCACACTGTTTGTTGCCACACTGCTCAACCATAAGCTTGGACAGGCCATGAGTTTAATCTTCCGCAAAGATTTATCCCCCTCAAAGCCACTCACATAGGCTTTGCCAATACTTTACCTAGTTGCTCAGTTCAGAGGCCCAATGTGGTTAGGGGGGGATCCAAGATTTACAGTAAGTGAGAGCAAAATTATAATTTTTAGGTGAATAGGAAGCAAAAAAATGAAAAACAACGAGGACAAAAATAAAATTGTTAGGTAAATAAAGACAAATTTAGTAAGAGTAATTTTTCAAGTGAGTGGGGCGACCTTCCGTGCATCTGCCCCCAAATGTGGCCTTGCTTTAAAGAGGTTCCTCGTTGCTAAAAAATATATTAATTAATAAATAAATAAAAATAATAGCAAAAGATGAGAAACTGAGTGTGCAAGTTACACAAGTACAGGCTGATCTCGATTTTGGAACAATACTTATAAGCATTTTTAGGAGCCTAAAGCCTTTAAGGCTGCCAACATCCCCACCACTCCATTGTTTTGCTGGACAATGGACAAATATATGACACTGAAAGTAAAATTTCATCACCACCTCTGAAACATCGTTTTGTTTTTGCCCTCACAAGAACAGCAGAACTATCTTGTCCTCACAATGGGACACCATTGCCATCATAAATTTTCTCCATTAATTCACATTTTGGTCCAAATTTGTAGGAATCCCACAAACATTATAAACTGCTAGTTATCAATCAGTTGGCAAGGGGTACTTCTTATTTACTCAGTTCAGGATCAAACAGGTTTTGTGCATTAGAGGATCCTGTAAGCTGAGATAGTGAAGCAGAAGGGATGCAAGTATGATTGGCTCCCCACCCTTGAATGAGTGTGTTGCCGGGCGTGTCTATGTGGATGTGTGTTGATAAGGAATTTTTTGTGTGAGCAGCAGCTTATGCAGTTATGTGTTAGTTTCATAAAGGAATTTCTTGGTAAAACACCAAATCAAATACACCGCTAGCTATTTAGCTTGTTTGTCCAAAGCACCTTCCAGACTTCCATGGAAGAACTTTGTAACCAAATCACACAAAAAAAATCTTCCTAAATAAGAGATGCTCTCTAAGATATTTAGGATGATTCAATTTATGCAAAAAACAGAGAGAAGCCAAGTGCAATTAATACCAAGCAAACCCAAATTTCCACCAACCCTGAAAGTGGGAAAAAAAATACACAATCAACAATAAATAAACAAAAGTTAAAGAAGGGATATTAAACTGTTGGCCTTATTCTCACTGACTGCCATTGCCTACTACTTGTCCCATGCATTTGTACAAGAGCTATTATGACCCAGGACATATTACATCATCTAGGTGGCTGAGAATCGGACAACTCAATTTCTAAAAGATAATCAGATATGTGGACCTGGCCTCCAACATGGGCATGGGGAATACAACAAAAAAGGGCAAAATATAAAAGAAAAAACCTATAATAAAACCAAATAAAAGTTGGTGGTGGGATTGGGGATATGACACGTACACAGATTTTTTTGTAAATACAATTCAACACAGCTACTTTGATGGGGAGGAGAAATAAAACAATGACACCTTCCCAATTGGCCGGCTATATAAAAGTATATTTTGTATAAAGAATACATAAAGTGACATTGGGCAATCAATGTTTTTGGGTTACTAGTGAAGCTGATGAGATTTCAAATTCTTAAAGAGAGTAATATTATGGTGAGGTATGATTAGTGGTAGGTGCATGTCTATATCATAAGTAAATCAAGAAACATCTTTTTTTTTTGGTCAGAAAGCTTTAAATCCCAAAACAGGAGAATTTTTCAAGAATTCAAATTTCCTTTGTATAGAGAGAAGAATTTATTGCTGCCGGCAACCTTGTATTGCTGGGTTGGAGGGAGAGAGGTATGGACCCAAACTTGAACTCTTTTATGACTTTTGTATAGAATATGACTGCTTAGAGGTTAGCTGATGGTTCATCTTTGTCATGTTGAAAAATCAGCATTTTTTTGTGCCTGTACGCTAATAAAAATTGTTTATTTATTAAAAAAAATATTTAACCCTGATTTCAAATTTAAACATTCTGAGACATGGTTCAAAGTATCGTCCGAGACGCCGAGATATCGTCCGAGACGCATCGGAATTGATGGATGACGCGACGAAATCTCAGCCCGCATCAAATAAATGCGTCAAGAATAGTCATCTCGTTCTGTCGTGACCAGTGCCGGCCCCGACAATTAAGTTGCCCAAGCCCGGCTTTGAAAATTTTGCCCTTTCATACTAGTATATAAGTCAAGACAAAAAATAAAACTAAGCT
>JAVXUM010000017.1:7175286-7191011 GCA_035590655.1 Pouteria glomerata | reverse complement strand
GTTTGATCAAGTATATAAATAAAGGAATTCACCTCTTCTAAAACATCAAGCAATACACAACTGACGTGAAAGACATCTTTTATATGTTACATAACTTTGCTTTGCTGATTTGTCATTCATATAGTTATTGAGTTGGATAGAAGCCATGACCTAGCATGATGGAAGCTACCATCCACAGAAGGTTCCAGTTGCTCTAATAACTCTCTAAAAAAGAAAGAGAGAGTAGAAGTGGGGGTAACACTACCTACCTACTAGCTCTTTCAAACCATGTTGTGACTTGTATGTAGGAAGTCTGGTACATTGTGTACAACCTTTTCTATATTAAAGTCCAAATCCTTGCAAATGACTTTTGTGTTGAAGTCTCTGTACGCCCAAAGAAAAACCTATCGACAGAAAAAAAAATATATGCGAGGTGGGATGTGTAAGGGACTTGGGAGCCTGTGGAAGTCTAAATGGGCTTTACAGAATATAAATCCTTGGGCGATGGAGCAATATGGTAACTAATTTTCCTCACAAAATTCACCAAAAACTAGGAAAATGTTTGCAAATAAACAGAAAGCAAGTGAGTAAATCAATATGAACAAAGATGATATTCAAAACCACAATATCGCGGTGTCAAATTTATAAGTCAGATAGTTAAACTTGAAAAAGTAATTAAGCAAAATTAGGACATGAGACAACAATAACAAAAACCAACATGGTTTTATGACAAACCTACCATGTAAAATGATTTGTAAACTAGTGGAAGATTAAAGAAGGAGTCGTGAACATGATAAGTGGTGACCTATCATTGATTGTGTTAGTATCATGGTGTTTTTTTGGTGAATATAAATACAATTTAACTGTAATTCACCATGATGATGGATGGTTATTTTGGACGCTATCAAAAGAACACGAACAACTTGGTTTGCCTATATTTGGATTGACGTTGTTCAATGAAGAGAGAGATTGGGAGGGGAAGTAAAACATAAAGTTAAGGTAAGTGAGGCCTGGTTTGGGAAGTAAAAAAGTATACTTTTTAGTAGCTGGCTAGTAGCTAACTACTAAAAAGTTAGCTTTTTTTGTGTTTGGGAAGAGAAAAAAACTAACTTTCTAGTAGCTAGCTTTTTAACTTTTTATTAATTTCACATTTTTACCATTTATAGTTTAAAAGAAATTTAAAATGTAAAAAAGTAATTTTAGTTATTTCAGAAAAAGACAAGAAAAGCTAAGCAGCCAGAAGCTAAGTAGCTGAGAGAATGCCAAACGAAGCCTGAGTGCCTTTTTGTACATCATAAACTAACAAACCTAGAAACTTTCTATACCACATTTCAAGCAAGTTAAGGTAGCAATAGCACCTTTGAGGCAATCAGTACATCATAGAAGGTATCTTCATAAACGCCTATATCTATCCTTATTTTTTCAAAATCATCGTATATGTGTACATATCTATATCGTGTCCACATCTGTATCTGTGCTTCTTAGCTCCTGGTGTACAAGCTAACATGGCATACATCTATAGCCACGTGTATGAGTAATATTTATGTGTATACATATTTTTGGTAAATAAGTTAACATTTATATGCATGTTATAGACCCAAATTAGTTAAGATCCAATTATCAAATTAGTTAGTTAGTTTAATTATTATTATATAGTCTCTAAATAGAGAGTATTGTAAGAAAAAATATTATGAAAATAAATATCATTTTGAGAATTAAATCTAATTAGGACAGAAGAGTTGCTCTCAAATCAAACCTATTTTCCTTTATTTTTTCTTCTATTTTCTTACTTGCCAATCAACAAGAAGTGGGTTCACTTCAAATAGTATCAAAGCCATATTTTGATCTAGAAATGGGAATCAAATTTCATTCCCAAAATTCAGATTGAAACCAGCAACTACATAACCAACTCAATTAGCTGATGAAGATGATGGAAGCTATGAACGATAAATTAGATCACATATCTCAACAAGTTCAAGCCAATACTATAGCAATCCAAAAGAACCCGAGAGAAAGAATGGAAGCAACATCATTCCATAACCAGAAAATTGGATTGGCCCGGTCCAATCTCAATCCACCAAAGACCATAAAAGGGAAATACGAAGATTCTAAAAGGGGTTTTTCTAAATCAAGTCCACAATCTGAGATGCAACAACAAGATCGATTGGCGCTGATCAATATCATAAGTCGCCAATTGTGGGGTTTGCAATAGGGGGAAGCCTGAAGACCCTATCGTCAACCAGTGAAAAAGAAAATGAAAGAAAAGTCACAATTTTTCCGTGGCAACACTATCTTGATCAAGGGAAAGAAAAGGAAGGATACAATCTGTATTGCTCTTGCCAATGATGTGTCCATGATTTTCAATCTGAGTGGTGGAACCCAATTTTCTACTACTGAGGATAATGTTTATTGTTGGCCTGAATCCAATTTTCTGAAGGGATTTGGTGGAGAGAAGAGAGAGAATGTAGAAGAAGAAATGGACGATGCTCCCGAACAAGAACCAATCAAGGGTGGTCACGTGGGTCAGAGTTCACCGGAGAGCAGCTCAGACCCGCCTTGCATGGGTTAGATTCAAACAACGAGAGCTACTTCCAATATGCATCTGGCAATGACATTAACAGAGGAGCGAAACCCACGATTCGTGCAAGACCCAAGACAGCAACAAACACGACGTTGAGAAAGGAGGAAGCAGAGGTGTGATTGTGCAATGTGTTGCCTGCGCATGGAGAGGATACGGAAATTATCCCTACCCATTCTATCGTGGGTGGTGTCCTCTTTGTAACCAAATAATAATAATAAAATTGTATGGCGCAGTAGTTGTATTTTGACCTTGAAGACAATGTCAAGTTTTAAGGGGGTGGGAGTTGTAATAGACCTAAATTAGTTAGTTAGGATCCAAATATCAAATTAGTTAGTTTAATTGTTGTAATAAAGTCCATAAATAGAGAGTATTGTAAGAAAAAATATAATGAAAAGAAATATAATTTTTGAGAATTAAATCTCATTGGTAGAGAAGCCGACCCCACTGGAAAAAGACTTGATTTGGTTTGGTTTGGTTTAAATCTCATTGGTAGAGAAATGTTGCTCTCAAATCAAACCCATTTTCTTTTGTTTCTCCTTTGTTTTCTCTTTTAATTTCTCTTTTATTTTCTTATTTTCCAATCAACAAGAAGTGGGTTCACTTCAATATATAAGCTAAATATGCCATGTAACATGACATATTTACAAGCCTTCCCATTTATTGTCATCCACTTTGTCTACATTGGTGGACCTTCTTTCATTCAAGATGTATTTTTTTCCGCTCCATCTGCGACTCGAGGTTGGAAGGAAAAGGATTGCTAACTTGATATATTATTGAACCCATGTTCTAACAATTTAAGCTTTTGAAATAATTAGTGAGTAACCAATAATGTGGTTGTTTTATTGTTTAAATTTTTTTTTTTGGGGGACATATTTCTTATAATCTCAATGGTAAAACATCTATGACACAAGACCACGTCCATATTACACAAGCACAATCGTGAATTTTTGCTTCATCATAAGGATCACAAGGGAGTTTTCAATCCCTGTGCTAAAGCTTATGCAAATGGCCATATAAAACTGAGCCAAAGATGTGGTTACTTGAAATATTTTAATTACATTTATCTTCCTCAATCCAAATATTCATGACAACAAGCAAGGGAAAATATAATAATATATATACCTTTCAAATACATCTGAATATCTGATATACATAGAATTTTATTCTTTAATAAAAATAAAATAAGAGTACCACAACTGAAGGTTTCTTTTTTCTTGGGAGGGAAGACAAAACAAACAGAAATAAATTAATTACCCCTTCTACTTATCCAAAAAAAAAAAAAACAATTAATTACCTCTTCTAACACCAAGTTGATCCAAGAATGGCCCTGATTGCCGGACCAAATATGCCAAAAGTTCTGGTACATCAAGTGGTGGGACTTCCTACATCACACATAAGCAAAAGCAAAAGAAAAGAGAACAGTCAGTTTGGTGCACTCTTTATCATATTAAATTACAAGTCAATTATATCTAATTTATGACAAATGTAAATCAACCACAAGGAAAAACATACCATAACTGTATATGAAATTGACTCTGCCTATATAGGTCCATTAATCTAGGCTTGAGGGTTGAACTTGAACAAATGAGATGCACATGGTAACAAGTATGCAATATGAAAGCATCCCAAGTGACATGAGGACATATCATGGTCCATCACAAAATAAGGTGACTAACCCAGATTTGTGAGTTGTCAAAATTGTACGTTTCCCAATTCAAGTCGATCCACCATATAATCGATGCGAATTTTATATCCAAATCAAATGGAGTGATAAGTCATGGTGAATCCAACCGAATCTATCTAATTCATGGAGTAATTTTATGATTCGTGCGATACCCAGATATGGGTTAGGTCACTCGAACCTAATTTCCAAATATATACATGTATAAGTTTTCAAATTTTTTTTAATGGAGTTACTAGTTTTTAAGTACAATAACGTTACCAAATATCTTATATATTTTTAATATATAAACATTATTTTTCTATCACTTAAATGATTTTATATTGAATCTTATGATTTACAATTTGATACAATCTACAATTCTCAAATCTAAGATTCCAATTCACTACATGAATCTCAATTTGACAACTATAATTGTGTTACATTAAGAAAATGAACAAAAAAATAGAAACACAATATTCCAACATTTCTTCCCTATGAAGAAGGAAGCTCAACACAAGTGCTACAGTAGTTATCACATGACAGGCAATTGTGGAAATTGTGGTTTGACTACTTCATTATATTTAATTTTCAATTGATAAGTTATATTTTTCAAACAATAATCACGACTTTATATTGCATTTTATATTAATTAATTCTTAAATACTTCTTGTGCTAAAACAATAAATAATCATTATGTCATATTTAATTCATAAAGGAAATGCCAATGATGTGGATCAAGATCAGGATCATGATCACTTAGCAGATATAGTATTACATCACCACTCCCTCAACAAAGCTCTCAATTGTGTCAGAAGTTTTCCTAAAATTGAAGAATTGCAAAGATTGCAACTACCAACATTTCCAATATGTTTGCATTATGACGCACCATTGTTCCATCACAAAACATCTTCAAGTGTTGCAATAATGGAAATATTGTTCTACCTCCGATAAGCGCTCCTTTTAAGGTGGTTGAAATTTTTTGATCGAAAAATAGAAGTTCAACTCTTTGGGCATTATATTAATGTACACAACCATGTTTTCTCATTCACTTCAATGGGGTTCACATCAATGAAACTATTGTAACAAGAACTCAAAAGTGCGTATACATTTTGTTCTACATGATATCATAAGATCAATACTCTATTAGTGATGCTAACCACAAGAATGACATTAATGCTTGAAAGCAAAGGCCTACATGGAGAGTTACTCTAAAGAGTAAAATGTATGGGGGCGTTTGGAGTATAAAAAAATCCAAAAAACTTCAAAAATTTTCCAATTCTTCCAATCAAATTTTTCCAATTTTTTTATTTTATTTTTTCTTTTATTTATTTTTGTTTTTTTGAAACTTTTTCGGAACTCCAAACACCCTCACACTTCATCATTTGGTCCCACGTGAAGATATACATGAATGAGGCTTCTCTTAGAGAGCAACATCGTCACCAGCACAAGTATGACCTTCCAATTGCTTTTGAAGTCACTGCTATTTTAGTTGGTGGAGAAGAAGCAAGAAATACAAGGGAAAAGACATTGCCAATCCATTGGAGGCTGCCTGATTAATGTCCACAATCCACTAGAATATCCTTTATTACCATTTACCAATTATGGAACTTATGGATGTGATGCAAATATATAGAATAATAATGGCACAAAATTCACATGTTCTACTCATATATGCTACGAATGTTGTAAATATACTTCATGAAAAAATTCCAATATATAAATTTATTGTCTTCAATCATTATTTGTACTTAGTACTTAACATATTTGTCATATATTGATTTTTTAATTTTATTATTTGTACTTAGAAATTTTCACATTTTAAATTCACCCCAGAGATCAAACACTGCTTCTTTGAAAGGGGCATCCTCTACTAAAATATATCATGATTACTCTGTTGATTCTGACCAATAAACACAGAAGAGTCACAAGCTTGTCAAAAATATATTCGAGCTAATATCCATCAAGGTCTTTTAGACTCAATACATGCTAGCAAGAATTAGGGAGGTATGGGCTGTCAATACCCATTCAGCATTTGCATCTTAATAGAAGCATGTGAGTTGTTTAATAATCCCACAGATTATGATTACAATCAATTAGATGTTTAATTTTAAGGAGAGAAGAATTTTATCAAAAGAAAAAAATAAGGACAAAAAGATAATACTTCAATGCCAAAAAAAAAAAGGTCAAGACTTTTTAATCTAGTTTCTCATGGATTTATTTGGATTTTCCTTCCATTGTTTGATATTCTATTAGACACTAATGTTTGGAAGTAGAACCTTTTTCTCAGTTCACATTTAATGCATTGCAAATTTTAATGTTTAAAATTTTATTTTTTACATTCTGTATTAAATTTTAGATTTATTGTGCGCACACCCACTGGTAGTATGTACATTAATAAGGTTCAAGATTCTATGTCCTTTCATCTCGTTGGTGCCTTTCAGAAAACAAATACAGGTTAAAAAAAAAAAAGTGTAAAAGAAATTAAAACACCAACAAATAATGCATAAAAAGTTGTATAGGTCCAGCACCAACCTTTGACTCAGTCGGCTCCTTGTAGATGCCTTTCTGCAAAATAAATAAATTAAGGAACATATTAACGATGAACATATGAATCTAGCTTGTCATTTCTAATGTAAAATAAAAATATAAGTAGAAAAGCATCAATTATTGGTAAACATAATGGTCAAGGGGCAGCATCGACTAGTTGAAATGTTATAAATTATCGCAAAGAGTTCACTTCCTATCATAGAATGAAATAAACCTCATGTTACAGATAGCAGCAACAGTTCTCATGTTTAAGGCCTTCCATTTACAGAAAGTGTTTTTTCCATAGGACAACTAGCTCCTTGCAAGCCTTCAATTGATATAATATGCCACTTGATGCATAAATGTTTGACTCCAAATGGTAGCCGGCCTCAACAGAACATAATGGGAATGACCATGGATGAAACTAATAGTTAAAATACAGCATTAATACCAAGGAAATGCAGGAGACATAAGCCCAAAAGGCAAAACAATGACATAAAATCACAAAAACTGAGGATCCTCCTTTTGAGATTTTATGATATATCGTCACACCAAAGACTACAAAATTTAGCAACTACTAAGCTTTAAGAAATATGGACACAGCCACTCATAAAACATAACAGAGATGGCAATTTTCAAAAAAAAAAAAAAAAGGTGGACCGTGGCAGACATGGCAATAAATAAAAATATACTTTGTGTGCACAAAAATAATAAAAGATGAACCACTTGAAGTTGGAGGCACGCAGGGGATGATGGGATAACGTGGTTGACAAAATTGTTTTACAGGATTTTGTATACCAATAAAATGCCTAACAAATGGAGGAAAAGTATTTTAGTGCCAATCTATAAAAACAGAGGATATCCAAGTGTGTAACAACTGTCATCGCATTAAGCTTATGAATCATACTATGAAACTTCGCAAAAAAAGTAATTGACATACGTGACAAAAAATATTAGAGAACATAAAATAGGGTCCTAAAATTATTTTATGATAGATGTCAGGAAAGAGGAGTAACTATGAAATATATTAAAGTGATCAAGGACATATAGACGGAGCAGCATAAGAACTATTAGAGGTAATACAAATGATTTTTCATTTACAATTGGTTTACACCGATCCACTTTAGGCCCTTATCTTTTCACCTTAGCTATGGACGAGCTTATTAAACATATTCAAGACGATAGACCCTTGGTATATGCTGTTCACAAATGAAATTATATTTATAGATCAAAAAACTAGGTTTCCGGTTAATCATAAATTAGAAATTTGAAAATACACTTTCAAGATTAGAGATTAGAGACTTTAGAGTAAGTAAGACTAGAACAGAACATATGCATTGCAAATTTAAAAAAATTAAAACTAAGAATGAGGACATAGTGAAAATTGAAAATTTATAAATATATCATTTTCAATATCTTGGATTAACTATTCATATAAATTGAGGGATTGAAGAATATGTTATCTATAAGATTTAAGTTGAGTGGTTAAAATGAAAAAGTGCCTCAATTTTTTAAGTGACTACAGGATCCCTATCAAGTTAAGAGAAAAAATTTATAAGACGATTATAAAACTACTATACTTTATGGTACCAAAGTGGTTGGTCATTAAAACGCAATACTGTCATAGGATGAGTGTAATGAAAATAAGGATGTTAAGATGGATGTATGACAATACAATAAAAAATAAATATATCCGGGAAAATAAATAAATAATTGATGTGACATAGATAGAAGAAAAATCGAAAGAAGGTCGTTTAAAATATTTTAGTAGTGTCTAACTTAGAGATAGAGATACTCCAGTAAATTTAGCTTTCATTCCCCAAACTGTTAAAAAACTAAAATCAACCTGGTGAGTGGATCCAAGTAAAAAAGATAAATAGGACAAAAACTAGACCTAAGAATGCATGAACTGAATTTGTAAATAAATACCTAACTCATATGCCTCACAAAAAACATAACCTATTACAAATATAAATGGAAGAAGGTGTGTTTCATATAGTCAACCGCAATTAGTTTGAGAAGAAGATTTTGTTGAGCTGACTTAAGAACTATCCATAAATAAATTGAAAATTTTGAGTTTAATCTTTCAAAGGGGAAAAAAAAAAACTAAGTCTCCATTTGTTTTAATGTAAAATATTTTTGAAAAATCACTTTTACACATGTTTTTTAAAAATATTTTTCTAAAAATACAAGTAAATGTGTTTTCCCTAAAAACAATTTACATTAAAACAAATGCCTAAATGAAAATATATTAATAGGTCTAAATTTATATTTATCCTATTTAGTCATAAAACTTGTAATACCAAACTTCATGAAGTAATTTTCTGATGAAGGACGAGAAATAACAATGAATTCTCAATCAAAGTTTTGTAGGAAATTTTTTTTTTTCTCCACACCCGAATGAACTTTTTTTGCTCATACTAACAAGAGCCCAAAAATGAAACTTTTTCAACAACAAAGCTCAAACAAATGATAAACAAGGCAGTGATTTCTAAGTTAAAAAAACTGGGGTAAAGGCATTCATAAATAAACGTATACAATATAAGATCAGTATCCAAGAAGATAAACCTACAAAGTAATAGTCACGGGACAAAAAAGAAAAAACATGGAGTACAGAAAACTAGCATACCAAGCTTGACTTCACTTTCTCCACAAACTCGCTGTTCTTGAAACTCTCAAAAATCTCCGAAGATGAATGCTTCTGCTCGAACTCTCGCAGCAGCGTTTTCAATGCCCGAATTGGTTCCCAATCCCGGAACTGACTTTCCTCGCTGCCATCTTCTACCTTTCTCTCCCACCTAAAGTCTTTAAAACTCACCCTCCTACCCCTCCGAAACCTCTCGATCGCATCAAAATCAAACACCTCGCCACCTTCCTCCACCTCCGATACAATCGCGTTCTTAAACGATGATAAGTTTAGGCGAATTCTCGGCCTAGGGCTCCATTTCTCGAGGACCTTCCGGCTGAAGTCCGGCGAAGAGTACGCCCGGCGAAGTTCGGACAATTTCGGCTGCAACCGCTTCACAAAATCAATTTCGGCAGGCGGCGAGGACCTGATAGCTGGCACCGCGAAAGTGGACTTCGAAGCAGAATTGAGAAAGTTCTCGAGCTCCCGATCGAAAGACGAAGCCAAATTTTTGAAAGAATTGGCTCTGTCCTTCATCAACCGGAGATCTGCATCCGCCGAGTCCCGCACTTCTCTCCAGCCTCGCGATATGAAAGAGAACGCCTTCTCCGCCGTCACAGGTGACGCCGATGATGAAGCCGTCGACGCCCGAGCTTCCGGCGGCTTCAGATTTATCATTATTGTTCTTCCGAAATCAAAATAGTGCTTCTACAGTCGGCGTTTGTATGAATAAACAGAGAGAAATGGGTGAAGAAGGCACCGAAACCTCTCGATTGTGCCTTGTTCTCTGACAAGCTATTAACAAAAGTATAAAACGACTCAATTGCCCCCCACTGCAGTAAAACATTACAATTTGTTACCGCTCGTATTTTTGTCGTTAATTTTTAAATAAATAATAATATCTTATGATCATATTTTAATAGTTAATTTTTAAATAAAAAGTAATATTTATAATTATAATAATTTTACATAAAATATATTAATTATTACAAATAATTACCAATATAAAATAAACGATAATTTGCACGGGACAGAAACACAGTAACGGTAGATTAAATCTTCAGGGAAAAAAGGTGCCAAGGATGCCAGAAAAATTAACGGCTGAGATTGTTGTTATTACTTATTACGTGTTAGTGTCCTCGTACTAGAGGGCGCCAGACCAGCGAACCACTCAACTCAAACTTAATCACGTGCATCAACTCCCGAATGGCCGTCACACGCGCAAGCAGACCCCTTCTCGGAGCCTCTGGCGTATTCGTCTGATTTAGGCAAGGTATGTAAAATAAAAAAATTAATTTTTTAAGTAATTGGTTGGCAGCTAATTATTAAAAACTTAATTTTTTAATAATTTACTTTTTAACTTTTGTTAATTTAACATTTCTATCTTTTATAATTTAAAAAAATTAAAATATAAAATAATAATATGAAATTGAGTAACTCTAGACTTTTTAAACGAAACCCTACTTTATTTTTAGGGTCTGTTTGGAGGCTTAAGAAACACTAAAAAAAATTAAAAGTTGGCACTTTTACAGTAATTTAAGTGTTTGACAAATTCACAATTTTTTTACTTTTCTGCTCTGTTACAGTAAATAATTATTACAGCGGACCTCACTTTTGTTTAATTTTCTACTCTGCTACAGTAAAAATTTTACCAAACAATCAAAAATTACCACTTTTCTGCTCTGTTACAGTAACAATTTTACCAAACACCTAAAAGTTACCAAAAATTTCATTTTGATTCACCAAACACATAAAAAATTATCACTAATAATTTTTAACAAAAAATTACCAAAATTTACTAAAAGTTTCCCTCCAAACACTCTCTTATTATTTTTTTTCTCCTGTGTCTATTTTGGCATAAAAATAATACGTAATAAAATTTAAATAAAAAAATATAAAAAGTAATAAAAAATTGATAATTTTTAAATTGACTTTCGTCAATCAAACACGGCCATTATATCTTATCTAAAAATTAACAATTTAAAACTAAACGATAAATAATACAGAATTATGATGTGGTAAAAGAAACTTTGGGGGTGTTTGGAGTAACGAAAAATAATAAAAAATGTGGTTTGAATGATATTTAAGTGTTTGGTGGCAAACCACATTTTTAAAATATGAATAGTGAAAAATATTGACTTTTGCAGAGAAATCCATCGGAACGGTTTTGAAATCCGTTAGAACGGTTTTTAAATTTCTTCAAAAAATATTAACAATTAGTCTTGTTTGGTAGCTTGGATAATGGTAGTCACGTTAAAAAAAAATTACAGCTATTCGATTAATTGAACTCGAATTATGTAATTTTTTCTAGAGTTGTAATATGTGTGAATGTGTAAAAAGTAATAGAAAATTTTAGAGTTTTTCAGAGTTTCTCAGAGTTTCTTAGAGCTCCAAACAACCCTTTTGCTTTGTTACTCTCACCAACTTCGCCACCCCGTCCTCCACGTGACCACCAACACTAATTTAAAATAAAACCAGTCTTGTCCTACGAATCATCCACGTGTCTACTATGAGACTGTTTGAAATATAATAAATTTATACAAAATTTTATAAATTTTTACAAATTTTATAAAAAGATGTTTGTTTTGAAATAAAAGATTATGATAATGTTTACCTCTCATTAGATTAATTTGGATGAGAAGTAACAATTGTTCTCATATAAAGATAAATTTTTAATTCAAATGAGATGAATATCGGGATAATGAAAAATTTTATCACTTTTTATTATCCCGTAAAGTATTTATTTACACTCCTCTAAAATTTTAAAAAATATTCTCTATAGCTGTGTAGTTCTCTCTTAAAAAATAATTTATTAAAATTAAGAATTTATTTAAATAAATTAAAGTTCATTGTTTTATTAAATTATTTTATCAAAATAAAAATAATTTTTAACAACTAATAATTCACTATTATATTAATTAGTATTGAAATATTAATTTATAATAAAATTATTTTATAATTAATATTTTATTTTAAATTATATATTCTAATAATATTTTTTTTATTAAAATTAATTATTATGAAAATAATAATTATTATGATGATTTATTTTATTATAATATTTTAATAAAATTAAATATTAACTTTTATCTCTTAATCAATTTACTTTCATTCCAAATACAATTAACTTTTGTCCCTTCAAAATTTTAACATTTCAAATATAATATAATAATTAAAGGGTAATATATTTATTTTTTCATTGCAAATATAAGTATTATGAACTTGTTATTCCATTAATCATTATCATGAGTAATAATTATTCTAGTAATCCTTTACTTCAAAAAATTTTTCCCCCTACCAAATATATCCTGAGAATATAATTTTTATAAATTTATACTAATTTATACAATTGCATTTTTTTTTCACTGCAACTCCTGACATGCTTAAATCAGTGGCGTTAATTAATTAAGACTCATAGAGTTTGATTGAACTCATAAATTTTGTTTGACTAAATTTATAAGTTTTGATCAAATTAAAGATATTGATTTAAGCACATCAGAAGCTATGGTGAAAAAATTACTGTAGCATTCAGCAGTCCAATATGTAACTAGAAAAAACACATATGTATAGTACTCTATATAATAAAATAAGATGATATTTGAAAATATCCATCTCACAAACTAAAATTCAATGGATAAGAATTATTTTTTTTTATTCAACGAATTAAAATTATTTTTATATTTTCACTTATCGCTCAATCCTTATTTTAATGGACCCCACTAACATCCATCACTCAGACATTTTAAATTTCATCATATATATTTCAAGGGTGAAGCAAATCAAAACTAACTGATAGGACTTACAGTTTTGAGAAAAAAATTAAAATTAATAAATTATCATTTAATTAAGCAAATAAACTTAATATTAATTTTGTTTAGAGTGTCATAGATATGAGTTCGTATTATATAATATTCGCTCAAGAACAATTTATTTTATATATATATATATATTTTTTTTTTTTTATTTTTTTTTTTTTGGTTGGGGGATTTGTTGGTTATCTTGGGGATTTCGTTTAAATGATAGGTATTTTATAAGTTTATGAAAAATTAAGTTTATAATTTATAAATTTTTATAAATTTTTAAAATATAAATTTCTCAAATAAAAAAATAATTATTCAAGGAGGTTATTCTCAAGCCTATCTTTAAATCGATTTATATTCATTTATATTTATGAATATCTTGCATAATATTTATTCTATCATGCATAACAATTTTTTTCTTAGCATGTAAAAGTGTACATACTCCATATATGTTTATATAACACTTTGTTTATTAAAAGCAAATCAATGTGTATATATATATATATTTATTTATAATATATACAAAAAAAATACTCAGTGTTATACAAACAAAGTGTTTAATTTTTTTTAACATTTAAATATATTTACTTTTTTTAGATTAAAATAATATAAATGCAAATCACCAAAATGTCTCGGGTGATAGTACACTTGGAAGCCACTCATGTACCAAGTACACATAGGTGGACTTTAGCTAGCAAGAGACAAACAATTGTGGGTTCACATTTTCAGCAGCCCACAAATTGGTTATTGAGAAAAACACCGCACCATTTGTTCCTTCTTTCAATTGCAACCATGCATTTGGCTGGTGAGGATTGCCATATATATATATATATATATAGCTTTCAAGGAGGCTAATCTAGTTTCCTTGCTTGGAGGAACCGGATTTTAGATTTTTTTTTTTTTTTTCGGGTGTCAAAACTATCAATGTTTAATAAAACACTAATCATTTTTTTAAGTATTTATTATGAAAGTACTATTAATGTAAAAAAAACAAACTTTTAAATAACATATTTAAAAATGTCATTTTAAATAACATATCCTAAAAATACTCTTTCCAAATCTTATTTTTTCAGGTCCAACTCTCATTACCTCTTCTAATTCATGGGATAATGTTGTCTTTTTCTGAACTACAACGATATCACAATGATTTGTATTTATATATTTTTCTCTGATTTTTGCATGGGTGTCTCAATGGTAATCGAAAATTATAGTTTAAAGCACATTTTAAGTTCCTATCACTTATTATAACCCCATCTTACTCAAGCTATTCCGAGTTCAATTCGTTACTTTGTGTTAGACTCGTAGTATGCAAATATAAAAGATTGCGAATTTACTCCTCAATAATGATTGATGGCCATATTCATGCGAATGTGAGTTTTAAGTTGAATCAATGACTTTGATATGTATATATGTTTTCCTCATTGATCATATATATTTATATGTTTATATACATACGGTGCTATTATTAGTCTGATGATTTTTAAATGATTCTTTAAAAACGTATTTTCAAATAGTATTTTTTGAAGCTATTATATTTATTGACGTTTTTTACACTAACAGTACTTTAATAAGTACTTAAAAAAAAGTCAATTTTATGCAAAAGGACAAAATACCTAGAAATATATTTTAAGTATAGTTTTTATCTTACGCTTTATTTCCTTTCACATCTCTCCTAAACAATAAAAATAGTTAATTTTTTTTCTATTTCATCTCATGTATTTTAGTTACCTTTTTCTTTCTTTTTTCTCTCACTCTCTCAAATAAATGCTTCACATTTTAGAAGTCTTTATATATACTTATATTCAGAATAAGTGGTGGAATCAAAATTTTTAATAAGTATGAATAAAAATTTGAACTATGTATGAAATATAAGGGGAAGGTTTTTAACTTTTGGGAATTAAAGAAAGAAAAGATTTTTAACTTTTAAGGTTTCTATTTTGATCTCCTTTTTTCTTAAGCACAAAATCTTTATATAGGTTGGGATAAAAATAAATTTTAAAATGGAGTCAAATGCATAAAATAAGGATGAAAATTATACCTATCTTTAATAAATTTTGGAAACGGGTGAAGTCGCTTGCTTACGCTTATTCCTACATAATTTACCATGTCCAGAATTAATTAATTAATGGTTCACCATACCGATACTGCAAATACGTTAGTCATTTAAATTATTAGACATAATTGGAATGAATTTAATTGGTTTATTGAGGTTTGGTCTGAAAAGTAAAAAAGTTATTTTTTTAATAGTTAACTTTATTTATATTTGGAAAGAGAAAAAAGACAATATTTTAGTAATTAGTTTTTTAGTTTTTGTTAATTTAATAATTTTGCACTTCAATATTTAAAAGAAATATAAAATATAAGAAGATAAATTTGATCATTTTAAAAAAAACAAAAAAACTAATAATTAACTGTGATTGTACGTTAATTAATTATTTTAAGCAAGGCTATATATATTTATAAATATTTTATAATACTACTTTAGTGTTTTTTTTTTATGCATGCAGAATTTAGTATTTTATTTTATTTTATTTGTTTCAACTAAACTTT
>JAVXUM010000017.1:7128166-7139166 GCA_035590655.1 Pouteria glomerata | reverse complement strand
TTTTCTTTTTCTTTTTCTTTTTTTTCCTTGTGACTTCCAGAGAACCGAGAGAGGAAAAAAAAAAAAAAAAAAAAAGAGAGGGAAAGGAAAGAGAAGAGAGAGAATAAAAAGAGAGAGTGATTTTCAAAAAGGAAGATCGGTAGATCAAGGTAGTATTCGACACCATGGTCATCATAGCTGTGACCGTTTTCAATAATTTCGTTCGAGATGGCAAAAATCAAAGCCGAAAGTTTGAAAATCAAAACACAAACCTTTTCATTTCTTATTTTCTATTCAGGTTCGAGTTATGTGAAACTCATATACGTACTTGTACTTGTTGTTAGCATGATTATGATATATCATTCATTTGATAGGGTGAAATATTTGTGGTTTTGCAGTTATATGTATATATGTATATATGAAAGTGTACAAATATATGCATATATATGTTGAAATCTCATATTATTTTGAGTTCTTATCGAAATAAATATTAGATAAACATATTTTTGAGATGTTTTCATATTTATATATGATTAATTGTTGACATTATGGGTTGAATTGATGGTTCTATGGCATTTTAATCAGAATTTGTTAAAAATGAACCAAAAAAGTGGGTTTCGAATACTGTAGTTCAGACAGGGGTCCAAATAGCCAGTCCCTATGTGCAGTAATCAATTGGTCCAGACAGCTTGTTGTTTGGACAAGGGTTCGGACAGTCTTTTATTCACACGGAAGTTCAAACAACAAAATGTTGAGGTTTTTAATTTGATATATCTTGAGTTTTAAAACATTGATTGTTGCCCTAGGACCCTTAGATATTGATTTTAAATGATTAAATGGATCCCAAATCATTATCAAGCCTAATAAGAATGTATTTTTATATTAAGATGATATTTATTTATATGATTAAGCATATCATGTATATGGGGTTGGGGTTGCATCACTCGATTAGATGTTGTGATTACTGATTAGCTGAGGTGCTATATTAATGTTTTGACATGCTAAGGTACAAGTTATATATATAGACGAGATTCATGATTTTGAAAAAGATAGTAAAATGAAATTTTAAAAATATCAAATGATCTCCAATCAATATATATGACTATAACTTAGTTATTGGAGTTAGAACGCTAATATTGAGATGATATATTATGAGATTTGCTCTGGACTGTAACCGGACCCTACTTGAGTTAAATAAATGCCTAACTAGGGGCGTAACTTGATTCCCTGACAAAAAGGTCGGAGGTATAACTCGATACCTCTAAGTCTTACACCCATGGAGATGTAACTCGATTCTTCATTTATGGTGTATATATATATATATTGATATTAACGTTTGCTATGAGTATTAAACGGTACAATTGATAACCCTACATGTTTTATTAAGTGCCACTCATCTCAGGATAAGTTTGACGGTAGATGCAGGTTAAAGAACATTCGTTGACATTACATTTCATCATTACCAATTGCATGAGATTGCATGAATTATTATTATGTGTTGAGATATTATGGTTGTTAATTATAATAATGTTAATTTTTGATTTATTGGTAACGAGTTGGGTTAGGAATGTTAGAAAATAAACTAGAAACTACGGTGAACTAATTCTCGAGGTAGGATATGCAGGTAACTCCGGTTCGAGTAACTTAAGTCTGATCTTAACTATAGATAATAATATTTATGTTTATTTTTCTTAACTGAGAGCTGAATTATTAGCGTTATGAATTGTGTGACTCAGAGTGCAGGTCTGCTACTTACATTTATAATATCATGATCTGGAAAGGTATAAATATGATTATAGTATATATTCTGATTATGTAGACCCTTGATGTTGTCATTGGAAATGATATTAAAATAGATTATATTATTATTTAATTGATAGTAATGTATTCAATTATTATTTTATATAGGGAGGAGGAATGATTTTCTATATGTCGACGATTAAAACTCATTATGAATTGACCTGGATTAGATTTTATTCATTTTATTTAATTTTTACATTCCCATTCTATCTATCACAAATAATTAAATTAGGGACATGACATTCGTAGAGAAAGCTTTTTAATTTTTATTGATGATCCAAACGCTACCTTTGTTATTGTTGGTGAGTAATTAATATAAATTACAACTACTAAGTAGATTTTCTTATCCGTTCAACTAAGATAGGTTAAACAAAGTTATTTAGGAAGTTAATAACCAAGGATTTTCACTTCTTGCAACTGTCCAATTCATGGAAAATAGTTACTTGGAGTTATCAAAAATTTTTTATAGAATTTAGTTGCAACTATGAGTTGCTTAAATCTCAACAAACAACCCATATTGGGCATCAATGGTAGATACATTTTACTTTTTATTTTTTTACATGTCATAAAATATTTGTTATATTGAGAAGAGATGAAACTTGAAGATCAAAAAGTAAAATGAATTTAATATTGGTTCCATTTTTTTGGTAGCACCCTATTAGTCTTTTGTGGATGCCAATAAACCTATTTTAAAAGGCATTTTTATGTGTGTAATTTTTTCGATATAGTGTATGTTTGGAATGTTAAATTTAACAAAAAGTTTTTAATTTTTTTTATTTTTATCAACTTTCTTCATATTAAAAATCTCAAACATTTTTCAATGTTTGCAAATTTTTTTTTATATTTATCAATTTTTTCATATTTATTAAATAACACATCAAATACTCAATAATTTAAAATTTACTTACTTTTTATTTTTTGGCCAAAATATCACCCTCCAAACATATTCATAATTTTGTTGCCTATCTATCATTGATTTCGAGCAATGACAATGAAAGAGTAAAGAGGTGAAAAAAAAAAAAAAACAATTATTTTGTCCATTGGAGTAGAGCAATGGAAAACATTAATGTCAATTATGTCTGTCGTGATTGACACTTCTAAATTGCTGATTATAGTCCCGTTTGCATGCATCAATTTTCTTCAATTTTTTTTATTAAATATCAAATTTCTCAAACTTTTTATTAGATTTTTTCAAGTAAATTCATCAATTTTTTATAATTTTTACCACTTTTTAATTTTTTTATCGATTTTTACAAGTTTTATCAAATAGAAGGGCAATCTCAAAAAATTTATTAAGTGGGGCAAAATTAAACATTACAATTTTTTTAACTAACAATTAAAAGAAAACAACAATAAAAATTATATGTTATCAAAACATTGTATCTTTACAGGTAGTCTTATGACTTTTTATCTCTTGAATATTGTGTGAGAAAAAAGTTAAAAAGCATAAAATAACTTTTTATTTGATTTCACAATACAAAAAAACCTATTTCAAGTATATTTAAAGGTACAGTTTTTGAATTGAATGGAGATATTTTATATATTATATATTAAAAATAATAAAAAAATAATAGAATGTATATTTATATATAATTTTTATCTCTTGAATATTGTGTGAGAAAAAAGTTTAAAAGCATAACATAACTTTTTATTTGATTTGACAAAAAAAAAAAAAACCTATTTCAAGTATATTTAAAGGTACAGTTTCGGAATTGAATGGAGATATTTTGGGTATGTTTGACATTCAAAAAAATAAAATAAAATTTTATAAATCTCTATAAATACGAATTACGAGATTATAAAATATTATCTTTCTACTTACAAAACAAAAAATCAAACACTAATTTTTTAAATTTTATACAATTTTATATTCACTACTCAAAATTCGAGACATTAACTTTTTATTTTATATAGCTTCAAATGCCACCTTTATATATTATATATTAAAAATAATTAAAAAATTAATATAATGTATATTTATATATAGTTTTTCCATCTAGTGTAGGGGTAGAAACGAGTCGAGCCGAACCGAGCTTTAACTTGTTCGAGCTTAGCTCGAGCTTTCTGAATCAAGCTTGAGCTCGAGCTCGATTCGAGCTTTTATATGGGCTCGAGCTCGGCTCGTTAAAGAAGAATTCATGTTCGAGCTCGGCTCGCAAATAGTTCGATTAAATCAAAAAGTTTAAAACGACGTCGTTTTAGTTTAAAATATAATAAATAAAATATTATTAAAAAAATATAATAAAAATATTATTTAAAAAATTAGAATATTATTAAAAAAATATATATATATATATTATTTTTCGAGCCTACTCGCCAGTTTTCGAGCCGAGCTATACTAAGCTCGAGCTCGAGCTCGAAATCTAACCGAGCCACAATTCAAGCTCGGTTCGAGCTCGTTTTACTCACGAACCGAGCTCGAGCCGAGCTTTTTTCGAGCCAAGCTCGAGTAGCTCGCGAACAACTTGATTCGTTTTCACCCCTACGTCCAGGGAACAGTGTCACGTTACCTGAAGACAGGCATGTCTGTGTGGCAACCTTGAGTTGTGTTGTGTTTGGTTGTTATTTATTTTTTATTTTTATATTTTCGAGAAGATCATGTGTGTGAAAATTTTTTGTAAAAATGCATGTGAGATCAAGTTATCAGAAATCACCGTAATTAATGATGAATTTAGGAGTTCAAGGTTGGAAATTTTCTTTTAAAAAATTTAATGTAATTTACGATGCTTGTTCTCATTTTTTTTTTAATTTTTTCAAAGATTTTAGTAATTTCCCTATTGTCGTAATTTTAAAAATTTTACTAGAGTATTATCTCATGTTTAATTAAACAAAATAAAACACACTAAAGATAAAAAAAAAATTCACATTTATTCTATCTCATGTTTAATTAAACGGAATAAAATACTAGATAAAAATAAAGATTCTTAGTATTTATTCTATCTCAAGTTTATTTAAATAAAATAAACCACCAGATAAAAATTTTTCACATTTATTTACATACATTTGTAATTAATCAGGAAAACTGATAATTATATCCTCACACTGGTAGGTGCACTCGACCGAATACCCATGTCCGACCGATGGTCACACTCGATCAAACTCGACTGATGTACATTGACCCGACTAACCACTCGAACGGTCGGAAGATTGTGTCGATCTACTCGAATAAGACAAAAATACTTACGTCATGGTCGTGCGTATAACCACCTTTTGACATATTCCGTGATACTCGCCTATGAGGGTGTTGCCTGCTAACTAACGATTTAGATAACTAATCAAGTAATATCAGTATGGGGATTTGTGAATACACGTGGTATATCCTGATTGAGCAGCAAGTATGATTCAGTACTATTCTCATGCACAGTATCCATGCAGTTTCAACGTATGTTTATAAATACATTTATCTCCGGTGCCCAGGTACACACATTACATTCTACGTTGTTGTTACTTTGACAAAATACTTTCTCAGCTTTCTTACTAACTTAAGTGTTGAAGGCTCTCTGACAGGCATTACACCGGTATCAATGCAGCAGCTCTTAGCAATCCGGATTTAGTTTAGATCATCCTGTACTCATCCGGATTCACTGTATCATTGCACACTATGACTACTTATCTAGATGATAATTTTAACATTTAATTATAATTTTTTGATTATTCTATTTGCACAGATGTTTTAAAAACCTGTAATTAAATTCTAAGTTAATAAAATTGTAAACTATAAAATTATACTAAGAAAATTATTCAAAGTATATATTCCTTGGATAATCTACAAATGAAATTAAAATTAACATAATAATTTTAAAAGTATATACAAATAAAAAATTATTAAAAGCATATATAATTAACCCATATATTTATATAGAGCACGTTTGTTGTCCAACAAAATAAAAAAACTAGTACAAAATTTTACAAAATTCTATAAATTTTTATAAATACGAAACTCAAGATTGTAAATTTTAAATTTTTTACTTACTACACAAAACTCAAAATTGTAAAATTTAAATTTTTTACTCACTACACAAACCCAAGATATTAACTTTTTATTTTATATAACTCCAAACAAAGTCATAATAAATTATAACATTTGATGTGACTTTTGTATACATGGGAAAAAGGAAATAATTAATATGCAGCCGGGCGCAGGAGGTTTTAAATTTGAAATGTGCAGTCAGGCGGGAGAGACTCAACAAATATGCCTTTAAGCACGGCACCTCTAGTTATCTCAAAACGAAACTGAATTAACATAATTATTTTAAATTTTATTTGTTTAATAATAAAAACTATTCTAAAAATATTTAACAATACATAAATAAGTTTTATTCTAAAATTATTTATTATCAAAATAGAAATTTTCATTTAAAATTTAAAATTTAAAATTATAGAGGAGGAAGCCCTAGGGGTAACTATGGCATTTCGATTAAACATATAATTCCTAGACTTGCTTATTCATCCCCTCCTTTTAAAATAATTTAGTTCTTAGTGATCGATGAGACTACTAATCTCACGTGAACAACTAATTCACACTCACTTTTACAATTAAGCATGAACGATATAAAATATTCAATTTAATCCGACCCTAGTCACACGAAACAAAGTGGGGCTGTTAAATGTAATGGAGATTGGACAAGTGAATGCTTACAATACAAGCGTTATTACCCATGTGAAATACTTTTTCATTAATTAATTTAGATGGAATTAAGACTCTTTTATTTTTTTAATTAATTACACAATTTTTTTTAATTATTTCCCAACAATTAGTAGTTCAAATCTCTTAAAATCATTGAAAAACTTATTTAGTTATTTTATTATTATTATTATTTTGAATAACTCAGGGTGTCTGGCCCAGCTTGCGCGCACCTCGACTATTCTCTGGGGGCCCTGAAATTAACGACCGGGTAAACCTCCAGTGACCCTGACTTATTTAGTTATTAACTACAAGGTTTTAGGAATTAGTCGCACAAATTAGTTGAAATACTCTTAAATTGGGTTTTAGAAGAACAAAACTATTTTTTTTTTTTAAGTGACCACTATCTAACTTTTTTTTTTTTACTTAGAAAAGAAAAAAAAGTTAGTTTTTTGGTACTTAACTTTTAATTTTTTTGTTAATTTGATATTTTTACTCTTCAATGATTAAAAGAAATTTAAAATGTAAAAGAATAAATTTAATCATTTTAGAAAAAAAAAATCAAAAAATTAGTAGCTAATAACTCAGCTACCAGATACTCGTTGCCAAACGCAGTCTTAGTATTTAAAAAAGAAAAAAACTTCATATTAATTTCGTAATATTGACTTCGTTTGAAATTTTAAAAATTGTTAAAAAAATTAAAAATTATTAAAAATTAATTACTTTTTATTTTATTTTATAAATTATAAATTTATAATTTTTATCAAATTTTATCATTTTGTATCACTCCAAATGTCCCTATTATAGCAGTTGTTGTATCCCAAGTACATATAAGGTTGCAATAAAATCTTTTCCATTAATATTGTTCTTGGTTGGTAATATTTTAATATGAGAGAATATTCACAAAATATATATATACTTTTGGATCTTTAATTTTTTAAAAAAATTTTTGAATTTTTTTTTTTAGTTAAAATTTCGCCTATCGTATCGATTTTCAACTTTTTCAGAGCTCTCATTTTTTTTTTTTAACTATAAATTTCAATCCCACCTATTTGTCACAGGAAATAACATTAATCTATATATTTTAATTTAAGATATTTTATTCGAAGGGAAGGGAATACAGAATGACAGGTCACGGACTTCCAGAAACAGCTTGGGAATAGGGACCGCTCCGCGGACGCGGGGGCGCTGACATCGCACAGCGATGTCAGCCCCAAACATTAAAATCAAACCGTTGGATCTTGTTTTAACGGTTCAGATTCATTTATATATTTTTAATACAAAAAATATGCAAATGCATCGGAACCGTTGATTTTTAATCCAACGGTTGCTGAGGCTGCTGTCACCCAGCTGACATCGCACAGCGATGTCAGTCTCTCCGTTTTCCCGCTCCGCCACGTTACCTCCACGTCCACGGCCCCACGATGTATATAACATAAATTAACTAAAAAATTATTAAAGACATAAAAATATAATTTAATTAATAAAAAATTTAAATATAAATTTACCAGATAAATTTATTATAAAAAATTATAAAAATATAATTTATAAAAATAAAAATTTATTTTATAATAGATGTATTTGGAGTTGTATAAATTTACAAAAGTTTGTGTCGTATATTTTATGTAGCGAGTAAAAAATTTAAATTTTATAGTTTCATAATTTGTATTAATAAAAATTTAAAAAATTTTATATTTTTTTTTAACACCAAATTGTGCCAATACAATGTACTATTTACAGTTTAATAAAAATTTTTTGAAAAAAATCAATTTGTCTAAAAAAAAAATCTTTCCGCCCAACCACCTCTTTTCTTTTGTTTTCATTACAAAATTTTTATCTAAAATTTTAACTTTTTGTCCACTAAACGGTAATTTTTTTATCCAAAATTTAATTGTTATGTTATCAAACCTAT
The DNA here is from genome assembly GCA_035590655.1 of Pouteria glomerata. Taxonomy (NCBI): domain Eukaryota; kingdom Viridiplantae; phylum Streptophyta; class Magnoliopsida; order Ericales; family Sapotaceae; genus Pouteria; species Pouteria glomerata. The sequence continues at coordinate 7,130,851 of JAVXUM010000017.1, read as the reverse complement.
ACAGTCCTATGTAATGTAAGACAGTGGTCCTGATTTTAAGGATGATTTAGCTCAGAATTTTTTTTTATTTTTTTTATCCATATAAACTCACATATGTCATGACAGACATAATATTAAAAGATATGTTTTATTATGTAAATATAAATTTTGAAATAACAACAACGCCCTTTCACAGCCACCTTATGATTTCCAATTTCTGCCATTTGGACTTTTAGGGGAGAAAAAAATCTAGTAATTAATAAATGGTGGGTTTAGAGTATAAAAAAGTAAGTAAAATTGATAAAAATTATAATTTTGTATTCATACGGTGAAAAAATTTAACTTTTTTAAATTTTAAAAATTTGTTATAAAATTCAATATTCAAAACAAAGTTAAAATTATGAAAATTTGTACGTTTAATAAGATATGCGTATTCAATTCTATTGTTTCATGTGTTATCATTCTTTTTCTTTAATAACTACAACTAATTTATATCATATTGTATCTTTTAAAAGATAAAGATTTAATCACCCATTATGGTGTAAATTATTTTATTGTTTAAATTAATGTAAAATTTTACTTGCAATTTTTTTAAATAAAAATATTAAAATCGTACTGAACTGTCGATGCTTGTCGTTATTTATAAATTATCAAAATTAATGAAGTACTTAAATGGTTGAAATTTTTCTTATAAGCTATCATTCTCCATGTTGCTTTGTTTTTTATATTTGTTTTTGTTTTTGTTTTTGTTTTTTTAATTACAGTTTTTATTTGTCATGTAGCAGCAAGAAGGGTAGGCATGTAATTCTACGTATCTTATTTCATCCTCCCAGATAGATTTGCCTTATGACAGCAAAATTCAACTCACCATATTTATCTTTAACCCTGAAGCTGCAGTTTGAAAAGATAAAAAACTGAATTTTCAAACAAAGAAATTAAGTCTTTTTTAGTTTATTTAAATTTTTTTTAAAAATTTTAAAAATTATTTAATTTTATTTTATTACACGAATTATTATAAATTCTTAATTTATCTCACTTTATTTTAATTTTTATCACTTTAAAAACACTTTTAATAACTAAATCAAATTTTAATATAAATTTCAAACCAAATGATTTTTTTTATTTTTTTAATAAGATACATTTAATTTATTAATAAATATTAAAAACTTTTAAAAATTATTTATTTATTTATTTTATTTTATTATATAAATTATAAATACATAAATTATGATATTTTATTTCACTTTATTTTATTTTTTATCAATACAGTCACACCTTCGTCAAGTGATCAACCAACTCACAAGGAAAAATAATGCCCACAGCCAGAGATTGAAGGATGGATTAGGGGCAGACTGAACGTCAAGAAAATGTACGGACTTCTGTATGCACGGCTTTCTCTCTCTCGTGTCACTCTGAATTCCACATGTATTTTTCTTCAAGTTCACAGCCTGGTTCTCAAGCTTCACTTTTATTTTTAATTTTTTGTAATGTATCTTTTTTTTTTCCCTTCACTACTATTGTTGAGGCCTCAAGTAGGGTTTGTTTCTCACTCCAATCATCACCACCAATCTCTCTCTAGAGCTCCTGTGATCTGAAACCCATCCTCCTGTCACTCTTTCCAGCATTATTTGAGCTGGGTTTTCAAGGAACAACCATTAGAGGTCACATGTGGTGTTTTATTTGCTAGTGGCTTCTAGGGTTTTAGACTCTTCCAATGTTGCGTTGTGGTGTCCCAAATGGTCTGCCATGGAAGTTGACCAGATGAGGCTTGCTTTGGCACTGCTTCTTTTTCTTGTTTCAGTGGTTTGTGGTGTTACAGACCCAAATGATCTCGCAATTGTCAACCAGTTCAGAAAAGGGTTGGAGAACTCAGAGCTCCTGGACTGGCCTCCCAATGATGATGATCCATGTGGTCCTCCAAGTTGGAAACATTTGGTCTGTGAAGGGAATAGGATTTCTCAGATTCAAGTCCAGAATATGAGCTTGAAGGGTACTTTGCCCAAAAACTTCAATCAACTTACCAAGCTCTCCAATTTAGGCCTTCAAAAGAACCAATTCAACGGAATGTTGCCATCTTTCAGTGGGTTGTCGGGTTTGAAGTTTGCTTTTTTAGATTACAACAATTTTGATTCGATTCCGTCAGATTTCTTCGATGGTCTGGTGAATTTGCAGGTTTTGGCTTTAGATTTCAACTCCCTTAATGCCAACACTGGCTGGTCACTGCCTGCTCAGTTGCAGAGTTCAGCTCAATTGACCACTGTTTCTTTGATGAATTGTAACTTGGTTGGTCCATTGCCAGAGTTTTTGGGTAACATGTCGTCCCTCACCTCGCTGAAACTGGCGCTGAATCGAATTTCTGGGAGCATTCCAGCGAGTCTTAGCAGCTCGACCTTGCAGACTTTGTGGTTGAATGGACAGTCTGGTGGGGGGATGAGTGGTCCAATTGATGTATTATCATCAATTGTGTCACTCACTAGCCTATGGCTTCATGGAAACAAATTTTCAGGTAAAATTCCGGAGAACATTGGTGATTTAATTTCTTTGAAGGATTTCAATGTCAATAGCAATGATCTTGTTGGCTTATTACCTGATAGCTTGGCAGATATGCAATTGGACAAATTAGATTTGAACAATAATATGTTTATGGGTCCTGTTCCAAAGTTCAAAGCTGTTAATTACTCCTACATTTCAAATAAATTCTGCCAA
>JAVXUM010000017.1:7102170-7112588 GCA_035590655.1 Pouteria glomerata | reverse complement strand
GTTGGGGTGTTTATGAAATCGTGTAAGGGAATTATATTTATTTTCACGATGATATTTTCCGACCTATTTTCCCTTTACGAGGATTATAGGTTGTGAATATAAGCTTATCACAGAGTAAAAGTAGTTCAACTACCTGGAATTGAAAGGGTTGAATCAAGGCCTTCCGTCCATTATTATTTTATAACTTCAAAGTAATTAATTGCTGCTTTTCTTCTTCACTATCGGAATTTTGCTTAGTAATTGTTTTCTTTAAAGTATTTTATTGCTTTAAACTATTAGTAAATTGGATTGCGTTTAATTATTGAAAACATAGGAATTAAGATATCCTCAACTTCAATTAGCCATTATTTATATCAATATAAATAAATAATATAAATCTGATGAAACCTAGAATTAAAGTTGTAGGCTCCCTGTGAAGATGACCTAGGACTTACCTAGTTAAAGCTACACCGCACACTCTTGCACTTGAGAGTATAAACCCTCTTCACATTTTGAGAGCGGTCAAGTTTTTGGCGTCGTTGCCGGGGAGCCAATTTTAATTCTTAAGTTATTCTGTGGGTTTATTTTATTTTCATATATTTCTAAAAAAAAAAAAAAAAAAAAAATTCGTTTCTTTTCTTCAAATTTTCAGCACTGTTGACTGCCGTCCGGACGCCTCGTCGTACTGTCCGGACGCCAGTAGCTAAAAAAAAAAAAAATGGAAAAAAGTTCTAAATTTTATTTATGTATGCAATTAAGGTCAGGCAGAGTAATACTGGAAAATCCAGAATTAGAAGTTTTTCTCCACATTCCGAATTCACCCTTTTCTGTTCCACCTAGTAATTCTCCGTCACCTTCAATGGCTAATAACGGAGTAACCCCCCAACTTCAACGTTGCTAGTCCCTTAGCAATGATATTATTTTAAAGAGGGTAAAGCAAACTTATTCCTCTTTTCGTTGGGAATATGGCCACACTTAGCACGTGTAGCAAGCCCTTTAAACCCCTAGGTTCCCCCTAGTGGACGAGTAAGGTCTCGTGAGGGTTTGCAGAGAATTTACCCTCAAAATTCCTAAACTAATTCAATGGATGGCAATATTCAATCCAACCACTGCTAACTTATAATAAATAAGAAATAGGTAATAGAATGTCACCTTGAGACAAAACGAATGTCACCACGATGTTCACGGCGTCGAGTTCTCCCCTGATCTACCGATCTTCCTTTCCGAAACTCACTCTCTTTTTTCTTTTTCTTCTTCTCATCTTTTAGAACCTGCAGACCAAAAGAAAAGAAAAGAGAAAAATAAGAAAAGAAAAAAAAAGGGAAGAAAGAGAAGAAAAGGAAAAAGTAGGGCCCTCGACCTAGTTTATCTAATTCAATATCACTTTGAGCCAAACTTGGCGCAAAAATAATAAAATAAATCAACTTAAAATTAATTTTAATATTTTATTGACCTAAAATAACACATAATTGGCCAAATTTAAATACTAGGTGTTGCATAATCTGTCGCCTAAGGATGACCAGACAAGTGATGTATAAGATTCTCGAATAGGTTTATGTTTTACTAATACATGCAAATGAATCAAATAAAGCAGTTCTAATTTTTTTCAAGTTTGATTTTTGTCATTAGTTTATATATCAACCATCTAATTAACAACAAAAACACTAAATTAACCACTAATTTCATTATATTATTAATATTAAAATTTAGATTAGGTCCAAGCAATATATTAGATTGGGCTCAGCTAATTAGATTAGCGGTTTCTGTGTTACTTACTAATTTAACTAATTAAATATTATAATTTAATATTATTAGTTAACTAATTATAATATTATTATTTTACCTAATTTCTTTATATTATTAATATTAAAATTTAGATTGGGTCCAAGTAATTAGATTAAGGGTTTCTGTGTTACTTACTAATTTAACTAATTAAATATTATTAATCTAATATTATAATTTAGTATTACTAATTAAGTAATTATAATATTATTATTTTACCTAATTTTCTTATATTATTGATATTAAAATTTGGATTGGGTTTAAGTAATTAGATTAGGGGTTTTTGTATTACTTACTAATTTAACTAATTAAATATTACTAATTAACTAATTATAATATTATTATTTATCAAATTTGTTTATATTATTAATATTAAAATTTAGATTTGGCCAAAGTAAGATATTGGATTGGGTCAAAGTAATTAGATTAGGAGTTTTGTGTTACTTACTAATTTAACTAAGTAAATATTATTAATCTAATATTATAATTTAATATTACTAATTAACTAATAAAACATTATTTTACTTAATTTCCTTATATTATTAATATTTAAATTTGAATTAGGTCCAAGTAATTAGATTAGAGATTTTTATATTACTTACTAATTTAACTAATTAAATATGATTAATATAATATTATAGTTTAATATTACTAATTAACTAATTCTAATATTATTATTTACCTAATTTACCTCTATTACTAATATTAAAATTTGAATTGGGTCGTAGTAAGACATTGAATTGGGCCTAAGTAATTAGATTAGGAGTTTCAGTATTACTTACTAGTTTAACTAATTAAATATTATTAATTTAATATTATAATTTAACATTATTAATTAACTAATTATAATATTATTTACCCAATTTGTTTATATTATTAATATTGGTTTTGATTAGGCCTAAGAAAGATTTTGGATTGGGCACAAGTAAAACTAATTAGGCGTTTTTGTATTATTATCAATTAAAAATAAAATCAACAAAAACAAAAACATATGATACAAATAAATTAATTAACTAGTTAACAACAACTAGATCAATAATAAATAGACAATAAAATAAATTAATCAATAACTCATGTTGCTATTTCAGCGATAATTACCTTATTGGAATGGGTTTAATCATTACGAATTTGGGTATTAATTATTAATTTAACAATTAGTATTTTTTGTTATCAATATTAATTTTATTGCAGATTAACATTACTATTAATATTATAATTGAACTAATATTATTAATTCAATATAGGGGTTTCTCTAGTAGCTATTAATTTAACTAATTAAATATTATTAATTAATTATTATTAGTTGTCTAATTATAATATTATTCCTTTACCTAATTTTCTTATATTATTAACTATTTATTGAATTGGACCTAAATAAGATACTGAATTCAGTCCAAGTAAGATTAGGGGTTTCTCAATTAGTTATTAATTTAACTAATTAAATATTATTAATTAATCATTATTAATTACTTAATTAAAATGTTAAATATTATTATTACAATTATTATGATTATTATAATTTACTATTATTATTAATTTTATTGTTTGATATTATTGCTACCATTATTATTTAATATTATTATTACTATTATTATAATTTAATATTATTATTACTTTTATTAATAATATTATTACTAGCATTATTGTTTAATTTTATTCTTATTACAACTAAAACTATTTAATATTATTCTTTTTATTAGTATTTATCATTTAATATTATTATTAGTTTTATTATTTAATATTATCACTCCCATTATATTTAATTTTATTCTTATTACAACTAAAAATCTTTCTTAGTATTATTCTTATTATTAATAATTATTATTTAATAGTATTATTATTACTATTATGATAATTTAATATTATTACTTTTATTATTTAATATTAATCAGAATTTTTTTACATTTTATAGAGGTTCTTACATACCATTTATTCGATTTTTTGAAAATTAGTTTGGGGCTCAGTGAATCAATGGGAATTAATTGTAACTCTGGCATTATTTAGGAGTGATGCATGACAGTAGCCAACCACTCTAGTTGATTTGTGTCCAAAATTTTGTAGCTAGGAGAATAATTAAATTGATATTTAATTATTATAGACAAATAATTAAAAATAGATTTTTCTCCTTATTTAAGTCACTTCCAAAACTCCCAAATACAACCCAATAAAATTTTTAATTGAGAAGTGCTATAAGACAAAAAAATAAAAAAAAAATTAATTAATTTTTAATTACTAAAAAAATAAAAAAATTATGTCCGCCCTACCTTTATAAGATTTGTGCATAGGCTTTTGGTAGAAAAAATAAAAGAATGATTTTAAATTGTTTACAAATTTATTTTTCTCTTTATTTAAATCACTACCAGTATTGGAAGCTGAGCAAAACACAACTGGGCAAACAGTCAACGGCGAACGAGGTGGTCGAGAAAGAGGCAAAGTTGACCGCTAAGTGAGCACGGAAGACCGCCAATAGGCGGTCAAAGAAGCTCAATTTCCCCCCAAAACCAACTCCCCCTACCTCCCGGCGTGAAGCAAACATTTTGTGTCTCTCTCTGGTGTGAACCAAACTTTTCTCTGTCTCTATTCTCTCTCTGCTCAGGTGAGTTCTGTCCGATTGCCCACGTCGCTGCATCGCCACTTACTCCGGCTAGCAATCTTTCACTCTACTCTCTCTCTCTCGCAATGTTGTTAAAATTCTGATTTAAATCTTAAAATCTTACGATTTTACGATATTAGAGTGGAAAAACTTGTTCGATTTTATATAAAATCTTAATAGGGGCAAAATAGGTAAAATCTTAATTTTGGGACGTAAAATCAATAAAATCTCGATTTTACCGATTTTAAAAGTTAAGTAATTTTTGTATAATTTTATTAAATAAAATAGATTTTTATGATTTTTTTTTTCATGTAATGTACTATAACTATTTCACTTGTTATTTTTATTTTAAGATTGTTTTTCATTCTATAGCATTATTATTTATTATACTACACTAGTTGAGGACTATGTACGTTGTTACACCAAATTGATATAATAAATCAAATATAGTAGTTAAGACAGAAATTAAGAGACCTATGATAAAATACTACAAATACATTTTAACTCAAACAAAAATTAAGATAAAATGATGTCAGTATTTTAATGTCAATTTATAAATCACACTAAACATTTTAACGGTCTCAATTGTGTAGTTGGGTAAAGAGAGTATAGAACCAGATATAGAATCTTTTGTAAACTTTTTTGAGGATTCGTTTATCAATATGAGTAAATTTTTGTATATGACATTTTTCTTGATACACATCTTTTCTCTCTTTTTATTAATAAAATTATTAAGTTATCAAAAAAAAAAAAAAAAATTAAAGCTCTAAATGAAAAATTGTATCATAATAGACTATATTTTTATTTTATAGGCATTTGATAAAATCTTTCGATTTTACGATTTGATATTTAGACTCTCTACCGATTTTAAGTAAAATCTCGATTTTAACAAGTTTGCTTTCTCTCTTTCTCTCTCTTCATCTCTGTTCGGTCATCTAGCGCCCACCTACGTTCGCCACGTCGTCCGATCCGCCCACCATCTTTTCCCGGCATCACCGGTACCAATTTTCTCTCATGGTCTCTCTATATTTCTCTCTCTCCCTTTCCATCTTTCCTTTCTCCATTTTTGTCTGTAACCATTTTTGTTTCTCTCTCTTTGTTTCTCTTGCTATATACAGATTTGGGTCCAGAATATCCACCGAACTCTAGGTTTTGATTTTGCTCATTTCTTGTATTGTGTTATACACTCTCCATTTTCGGTTAACAATAAATTGTATTTTGTTGGGTTTCAATTTTCTGATTTAAATTGTTTTGGGGTTAAACTATGTTGACAATATTTGCAATGGAAAGTTTCTACTGTCTGAATTTTTTTGGGATTAAACATTTGACACTGTTTGGGTTTCAATTTTCTGACAATGCGTTTACAATAGAACTTGTTTGGAATTTATTTGGAATTAAATTTTATATATTTTGGCATTTATGAGATAAGTTTCTACTCAACTAGGTCTCCTTCCCTCTAATTAGTTAATTAATTTTAATTTTGTGTTGGTTGAGTTGGTTTTTAATATGAAAACACAATCTATATTAACTCCAACAATATATTTCTTTTGGTCACTAATCAACCCAAATGGAAGTGGTTCACTAATATTTTGAGAATAACTATACATATATATATATTTCACATTTTGTGGTGGTATAATGGTCAATTATTTTAAATAAAAATATTTGTAGTTTTTAATTAAATTTTTAGTTTGAATTCAAGTTGGTAAAAGTTTGAGTTTTATACCACAGTCCCCAGTTTTGTTCTCAGGTATGGATTGTCCACATCTACATTTTAAACAGCATAAGTTTTCATATATGTACACCGGTTTTATTTTTAATTATTTTCTTTTTTTTCTTGAACGGGAATGATTCTGATCTTTGTTTGGAAAATTGTTCAAGTTGATGCCTTGGGATGACTGAAATGCCTCCTCTATATCCGTTCAGATAAAATAAAAACCTTTATCCCTTCTCTAGAATTATAATTTCTTGCCATATTGTAGAATATTGAAATTTTCTACACTTTTGATGATCTACCCATCTGCTATTCTTAATTTTCACAGCACAATTGCAGGTCTAACATTTTTCAAGTAATGTGTGTGTATGCATGGCTTTGTTCTCACACACTAAAGCATGTCTTGTTTGTTGGAACCAGTTTGGCACCTTCTCTGCCAAAATAACTAGATAGCTTATTTTTTGTTTTGAACATTTTTCTGCTCTCACTTTCCCCAGAGATTCTGGCTATCAAAACATATAAGTGGACTGCTACTCTTGAGGATTTTTTATCCACGCATTCTTTATTAAACAATCACATGTGGCTTTAGTTTCATGAAATGTCTCATTCTAAATGTCTCATCTAGTATCAATATTTTGACACCTCTCAAATCTAATAATTTAAGTTTTCCATGATATGGTATAAAGAATGATTGTCTTGTTTTGATCTAGGGCACAATCTCGTTTGAAGTCAAATGCTCTCCCTCATGATGGATTCAGAGTCTCAAATATGCTTTTAACTGTTTTATGTACTCACTGTCATTGTGGCCTATATTACTCTAATATCTTCTATTTTCTGCATTACAGGATGATGTTAAATATTTTGTCTTGAATGTTATGATTACAGCAATCTTTTTGCGTTCAAGTGACTTGATCCGTTCTCCTGCTGTTTTGTTGGAAAAATTCCTTGAATTTATTGCAAGTGCTCTCTCTGAAGAGGTATGTTACCTGAGCATTTATATTATATGTTCTTTCGATGTTCTATTTGTTGAATATCTTGGGCAATTCTCGGCAACAAATGAATAACTGTAAGGCGAGCCATCTGATGTTAAGGATTGTTCATAACTCAAAATATGGAAAAGAGCATTTTCTTATGTCAGTTGTCATTGTCTGGCTTTGAATTGAAAATGACAAGTTGTTGCCAAGCGCTTTAGAGGATTTGACCTTAGAAGTTTGAGCCTGGCACTTTCTGTTTTGCTATGCTTCTTGTGTCTGAGTATGCATCTAGACAAATGTGTGATGACGTCCGGTAAAAACTGATTGCCTCGTGATAATCTTTGCAACATGCTTATTGTGTTCTCATGTAAGGAGTGGGTATTTTCTTTTTTTCCCTTTTTAACTTTGACTAATCCTTCCTACATTGTTGTGGCATTTCTCTGACTTACCCAACACTTGTGGCAACACATTATTTAGTTAAATATGGTAGCTCTGCTAGGTAGGAATATTGACATTGTCTTTTCCATTCATGGCCTTAATGCTTGGTTAAAATAACACAGTATTTGTTAACTTGCAGATATACAGCGGAAAACAGTCTGGTAAAGCATTTTATGAAAAGCACTTACTTTCACTTGTTCCTTTTATTCCAAAACTTGTATTGCAAGTGGCGGGCTATTGGAGAATTCATCTTGTACAGGTTTGCCTCAATTTGGTCTTGAATTAATTGGGCTATGATGTATATGCCTTAGACATTGGTTATCTCATTTTCTCTTCGATGAGGTCATGTGTTAAAGTAATTTGGTGATCCTCTAGTCCTAATTCTTTTCTCTTTGGGATGTTGGAGTTCCTGAAGAATTATGGCTTTTATAATTCCAAAATTTGAATAATTGAGATTTCGATTGCAGGCTTTTACGAACATTTTCAAAAGTTGCAATATAGAATCTTCACTGAAATGGGCTTGCCTTTATGCAATCGAAGAAATGCTAGTTCCTGTAAGTTCTTGCTCTTTATAGTTTTATTGATGTCATTTACAATTTAATTTTAGTTTTTGGTGGTCATGCGTGTAGTAACTCATTAAAATCTCTTATTTGTACCACATGCTAGTGAGGGGTGGACTAGTGAATCCTCTCTGTCACATATTTGGAATGGAGTTGTAAAGTTTACACTTGCTGTGTCATTGTTGAATGCCCTTTTAACGCACAACTTTTTATTTTTATTTTCATTTTCAAACAGACATACATCTTGCGCTGTATTTTCTTATCTCCTGACATGTAATTCATTCATAAAAATCGTCATGTTCAACTCCGTTAGTCCATTTTACATAGATTTGGTTATGATTATCATGCGTGGGTGTTAGGGCTCCTTGAACGTTAATTTTAGGACATAGGGATATGTATCCAAAAATAGGAATGGGTACGTGGCACGTCGTGAACATTTAAAAATATATGGTTACCATTTTAGGAATACACTTGAAATTAAATGGAATATAAAGAAAAATAAGATTTTTATCTTCGATCTATGTGAAAGGTTAAATTTATTTTTAATCTTTTTACCATTAAATATGAGCTGTTGCTTTTTAACATATCATTAACTATTAGAGGATCTAAGTGTCTTATTTGGGTGACGGAGTCGGTCACAAACGGAAGAAATAGAATTCAGGCAACACTGTTTGTAGTTATTATGTTACCATTTGGCTTCTCTTGTACGAAAGTGCAAATCTTTGTGTATCTACTCTAACCTCCTTTTATTTAGTGGATAATATAAACTCATTTAGCCATCTCAAGCAATAAATGATTCTCTCTTTTTTCTTTGTTATTTCCTACTTTCAACTCTAATTCAATCTTCGACAAAAACCCCAGAGAAATGGCTTGCAGCAACTAGATGCAGGTGATCCAGAAATGTCAAATTATCAAATTACTTGGATAAGAGAGCTTCCATTATTGCTAATCATGTTAGGTGGCAAGCAGCCATTACGCTCCAGGGTATGCATTTACTTTATCTGACAAGTGCTATTTAATACAATTCTAGAAAGTGGAGATGTTGGAGATAATGGTATCAGAATATTAGCTTCCTCGAATGAAGATTTTAGAGTTTCCATAACCAATTATCACGCGGGTAACTTTCCTGTGTGGTTGCAATGCTCCTTGCAGTGTGTCTTGAGTCTTCTACTTAGGCTGGGGCAGTGTGCAGTTCTGAGCACTGCTTTTTCACAGGAGTATGACAATATGCAATACTCATTGGCAGAATTTTACTGCACATTCATTGATGAAGGTAAGAACTAAGATTGAAAATTTTGTACTAATAAAATGTACTTATTCCTGCAGCTATTAGCACTGTTTAACTATCTTCTTGGTGACACATTTCTATGTTGCAGGAAATATAACTTATGGTCCTTTTATTAGCCTTGACACAGAGGCTCAGGAGCTATCTATCTGTTGCCTTTATTATTTCTCCTTTTTGGACTCCTTTCTGCTCAAGTCATTAGCTTGGTGCTGCTTCTGTGAGTACATCTGATTACTTCAAACTGCATGAGGTCATCTGATGCTTGTCTATTGTTTCTATCCGTTGTTTAAGTTTCATTGTTTTTGTTCCTTTCTTTTTTCCCTTTTTTTCAGCTTTCTTAGTTTTCTTTCAAGTATTAGATGCTTTGAAAAGTTTATGCTGTTGTATTTCCATTATTTTGATGCTGGGTTGCTAGGTATATGCATTTACTTATGCTGTATGAGTTTTTGTTTCCATTGTTTTTACTGCAAGTGGGTTGGCTTATTTGTTTTAGATACATCAAGAAGGCCTGTTGCTGCAAGGCTTGCATAACTCCACATTCAGAACTCAAATTATTAAGTCACTGAAAGGATAAATGTGCCCATTTTCTTATTCATCCTTTGCTAGGAAGCGCGGACATTCCAAAATGGGTTCCGCATCTGTATCCGATGCGTATCGGATACACACACTCTTTGGATACTTCAAGATATGTATCGGATATGTCACATGATGTATCCTATTATTTTATTATTTTTCTTCAAATATATGATTAAGACAAATTTAGATTTGAGTAGTTGAAACTCCTAAAATTATAAAATCTTATGAATTATATTTTATTATTTTTTGTATATTGAATTATATATTAAATTAATTTTGTTTTGAATGTTATATTCATATATATAACTAATAAAAATATACAAAATTTATATTTTTTTGCCGTATCACTGTTGTTCCCATATCCTTATTTTTTTTTTTAAAATTGCTGTTTCTGTACCTGTATTGTATCCGTATCCATGCTTCTTTGATCTTTTGTCCAGCGTGAAAATAACTCTGGGGATTCTAGAAGAATCTTGACAGTCAATTCTGGCATTGTGATTCAAGAAAACAATGGCAC
>JAVXUM010000017.1:7081996-7093516 GCA_035590655.1 Pouteria glomerata | reverse complement strand
CCCCCCCCCCCCCCCCCCCCCCCCCCCCCCCGGCGGTAGGGACCTAATTATACTTGTTTATGAATTTTGTTGAACATGTGACTATATAGTTGGGTAGGTCCTCTTTTTGTATGTTGGTTGTAATTTCCTTAATGCCCCTTTAATAAAATTTATTTATTCATAAAATAAATAAAAGCAAGAGGGGTTGCTGTTTGTCGAGTTGGGCAAAGTTATTTTGAAATTTAAGAGGACCAGGAAACAGAGCTTATTGCGATTTTATTGAAATATGATGGAAAGAACACGAATATGGTTGACCTTTTGGATTTTCTCTTAATTCTTTAATTGATGGATGGTTGGAATTTTTTGTCTTTTTTTGCTAGGAGTGTAAGTTCTGTGGATGATATTGTGGATGAGGGCTTGCTTTTCTCGGTGAAATTTGTTTTTCCCATCTGTAATTGATTGTTCTTTGAATCGCTACTTCGTTCTTTTCTATTTTCATGTCTGATAAATATTATTCATTAACAAAAGTAAAAACAAAGCCCTCACACATCGAAAACAGAGATTTCCTCACAATGGAGCGTAATTTTTAGAGTAGAAACTCAAATGTTGTACTGTATGGTTAATTAATATGCCAACTCATACTGCCTTTAATTGCTGGTTTGGTTTTCTTGTCTCGCTAAGACAGTTAAAATGTGGTAATTATACTGTAACAGTGCATTAGCTCTCTTTGAATAGCTCATGACTTAAATGGGCTGATACTATTGTTATGCTATTAGAATCTTTTCATCAGATGAGCATGTATGTTAATTGATTATTCTCTGAATTTTCAATGCAGTCATTCGAGGAAATCAACATGGCCATTGAAGAAAGGCACAAAATACAGTCTGCTGTTGATCAAGTGAAGACATTAAAGAGTACATTTTTCAGTTAGAGCTGATAAACTAAAAGTATACTCTCGCTGAAAAACCTGATCAGTAAGTCTCCCATCTTCTAATCTATATTTGTTTGTGGCTAATAAATTTCCTACTCTATTGCTGCTGCTATTACTACTACTACTATTATTATTTACTACGGGTACCCAATTCAATTTCCTTATTTTCTGCTGCCCTACTATGTAATTTTGGGTTTTTTATGTCAGCATCACTTGGAAGAATATTTGTTTGTTTTTTATGTCAGCAACTAGTTTGTGACTAATACTTCATTGAATTGTTCATCAGTCTCTTGCCAAATGGTATGCTGCCCATGGAAGTGAGATGACATGCATATTTATAAAATGCCAAACATTTTAGAACCTAATGACTCCGTATATGATCCAATAACATAATTTGACTCATAAGACAACCCACAAGAGGCTTGTACAACTTTATCCAGCAAATTAGAAATTTCCTGGGGAATTCTAATCCCCAGTCAGCATGTCTGATTTAATTGATGAAATCACAATTTCTTGGCAATATGTTCAATGCAGTTATTGGACCTGTTAAGGGGATCCACATGGTCACTTCTTTGCTGACATGGCATGAGGAACTTTTACATAACCAGCCATCTCCACATCGTTCTGCTCTTGATTAGGAGTCAAAGTTGCTTATGGATGACACATGCCTAGAGGATTGATTATATAGGATGTAAACAATCTATGTGCTTTGTGAGTCTAAGACTGAAATCATCCAACAAAAGGGTAAGGCTGATGAGTAGGAAATTGATGCTGTTAGATCTATGGCTGAAGAACATGCCTCTTAAGCTTGTAACCCCACATGGTTGAAGGCTTGCCCATGCTCCAGCCTTAAGTGGGAAGAAACTGTCTAAATGAAGCTTTGGTTTGGATGTCATAATCCTGCTTTCATTTAGTTATATGGGGTAACTTGGTTGTTCAGGTCGGGAGAATAACTAATAATGTGATGTAAGTAAGTTAGCATATCAAGGATAATTTCTTCTACAATCACTTACCAAAAGAAAAAAAAATTCTTCTACAATCAAAAAAGTCAAAAGACCGAAATAACTAGGAAATAGGATTTGCATGGATTATGCTTGAACTTTATTTTGTGACTGTAAACTTATGATAGAGATATCTAAATGAGCTTGAGAGAGGCTGGAATCAGAATCAGGTTCTGAAACATTATTTTTGCTAAGAATGGGGAGGGGTTTTAGCATGGTTACTCAAGAAAATGAACTTTCTCCTACTATAACTAGGATATTAGTATTTGAATTCCTGATGAGCCGTAATCATTTATTTCCCTGCATTTCTCTTTACTTTAATTGTTCTCTTTTCGGCAGTCATCTTTTTCATCCAGTGGAAGAGGAAAGGGACTGTAGGCATGTATGATCGAGTACGCTGTTTCAAGCCTCTCGAGTTTGGAATTGGCATTGTTGGATTAACAAACTCTGGCCGCTGCAATCTCAGCCAATGTTATGTGCATTTCAGATTCAAGCTTATTTGAGCTAGCCTAGTCTTGAATGGATCCTAGTTTGAGGGTTTGAATTCAAGTCGACTAAGATCAGGTTGACAACTAAGTATATAAAAATTGTGGTACTGTCTTTTTGACCACACAAGTTAAAAATTTTAAATTATTGGAGAAAAGTTGTGCAGCATCTAACTTTTGAGTCTCCAGTAGCAAGCATGGTGCGTCCATCTGCAATTTTGAATTATGTAACAGATGATCTGCGTCTCTCCTCTCCACACACTCTAGTCTCTCTTCTGGGAGGACATTGGTATACTTGTCATTGTATGGTGAGATGATCTTGGATAAGTTTTGTAACGCTGGAAAAATTAATAATTATTATCTTCCACCCCGCAGGGGGTCTCAGCTTCGGCTGGCTTTGTTCTGAATGTGTGTGTGTGTGTGTGTGAGAGAGAGAGAGAGAGAGAGAAGTATGTCTCGTACTACCAGTTTGTCTCTTTCAACTGAAAAACGTTGTGTATTATCTTCTTAAAACTATTAATTTACAACGACGTGCTTATTTTTTATACTAATATTTGTGGTTTTAGCATAATTTAGTCAAGTATAAACAGGTATGAGGTATAAAGAAACATGCTTTGTACTAAAATAAATGTTTTATAATTTTATTAAAATAAAATAATACTCATATAAAAACTACAATTATTTTAGTTTTATAATTTTTGTAAATATTTTAGAGTGTTTTGTCAATTAAAATTTTATATTAAGATTTTTTGTTTTACAGAAATTTATGTAAGCGCATTTTTACACTGATAATTTTTTTTGTTTTGTTTTTTGTTTTTATTTTTATTTTTATACTGCGCGTTTATATTATTTGAGTATGAGAAATAGCACATTGTTTTTTTTTTTTTTTTTTTTTTTTGGTAATTTAGAAATAGCACATTGTTACAAATTGGCAGCTTCCGTGATCAATGTGTAATATTTTTTTAATTGAGAGAGTAATGCGATATTGATCCCAAAGATGAAAGATGAGTGATTTTGTTTATTTGAAGTCTGTAGTTGATATTGTGGAAATATAATCACTTATATATATATATATATATTTTTTTGTTGGTTTACTTTGGAAAAAAAATGTAGATCAAATCAAAAAGATATTCATGAAGACAAAAGATACTATTACAAATTTGAAAAATAAAAAATTTGAGGGAAGCGGCGAGCTCTAAGAGGTATTTAAATTTTTTACCAAAATTACACTTGATTTTTTAAAATTTTCCAAGACTTGGGTTGCTCTCCTCTGCCACCTTCTAAATCTGTCCTTGATTGTGTACCTTTAATCGAGCATGTAAATGAACAAAGTTTGCAAGAAAGCAAAGCTTACAACTTGTCTATGTCATTAACAAGAAAATCAAAATCATTAACTATTTAAATTATAAGCACATTTATAAATTACACAAGTTATAAACGATTATATTTATAAAAGAAAAATAAATATGTTTGCAAATTTTATAAAATCCAATTTACTTTTATTTGCATACGACTTTTTTATGTTTTTAATTTTAAAAAATCGATTTAAACTTATTAGATTAGCTTACGTAATGTAAATAAAGAAAGATGCAAGTAAACCCATTTGTTGAATTGGAAATGAACTAATAAATATCTTATTATTCTTATACCGTTAGATCGGCTATACAATTGATTTTGAGGGAAGTCCCAATATAAATTTAGAAACAGACCGATTAAAAATAATTATTTTTATTGATTTAAAAAATATATAAAGATTTTATTGATTTTACTTTTTTTATTTATAAAATTTTATTTTATTCTATTATTATTAAGCTTTTACCTTTATTATTATTTTACTTTTACACTTATTTATTTTATGAATATAATTTTACTCTCACTACCAATAAATCTTCGATCTGCCCTAGTTAGCCTCCTCCGGGTAACATAGAGGGTGTTTGAAGGATAAAATTTTTAGTAAGTTTTAGTAGTTTTTTTGTTAAAAATTGTAGTGATAAATTTTGGTGTGTTTGGTGAAAAAAATTGTAATTTTTGACAACTTTAAGTAACTTTTTAGATGTTTGGTGAAATTATTATTGTAATAGAGTAGAAAAGTGATAACTCTTGGGTGTTTGGTAAGATTTTTTATTGTAACAGAACAAAAAAGTATAAAAAAGTGGAGCCCACTATCATATCAAATTACTGTAGCAGAGCGGAAAAATGCTAAAAATTAGTAGTTTATCAAATGTAAAATTACTGTAATAATGATAACTTTTAATATTTTTTTTTGTTAAAAATTGATCCTCCAAACGCAACCTTAACCCGAAATTTAAAATCTTAGTGGCGGCAAAGTTGAAATATTTGGCGCCATTAATCGACGAAACCAAAAAGGAAGAACAGTCTGTTCCAGAGCTCAATCTCTCAGATCAGAAAGGTCATCGAAACCAGCGAAAGATGCAGTCAAAGATCAGTTCATTCTTCAAATCCTTTCCTTCCGCCCCCAAATCCCCTGACCCGCCTCCCATTTTTGATGATTTGTTCTGCAACGAAGACAAGAACAGGAAAGAACCAGAAATTCGCATCACATACCAGCGTAGAGCTTCAAACCCAGATAGGTACTGCTGCTCTCTCTCTCTCAAATGACTCTCTATTTCGATCCTGAACTTCATGTTTTTCTATTCGGAAATATGGTTTTTGAATGCACTCCCATTTGCTTGAAATCGATACCATATATATATATATCAAGCTGTTTCATGGTGATTGATTTTTGGGAGAGCTATTTTACTGAGTGGGATTTTCAATTTTTTTGCTTTTGGTGAAAAGTGGGAGCGATGGTGGATCGTTTGGTGAAGTGCAAGAGAGACCTGATTTAGGAGATTTGTTATTAAAACCAGTGTCAGCTGTACCTGGGAAAATTTTGAACAAGAAAAGGAGCTACGCCCAGTTCCATTTAGAGTTGGGTCAGTCTGATTTTCTTCTACGGACGTGTAACACGTGTGGGTTCAAATATGCCGCTGGTGATGAAGGAGATGAGAAGGTTCACAAGACATTTCACAAGAATTACACTCATGGTATTCAATTCAAGGTACTTCCTTTAAACAGACCGCTTTTTCTACTAAAATTGTGGTAAGTATGCGTTTGAAGTTATAGAAAGTGAGATAAAATTAGATAAAGTAAGATAAATTGTGAGTTTGAAATAAAAAGTAAATAAATTTTACATATTTTTAAAATTTTTAATATTTGTTAACAAACCACGTGTATATTGTTATTTTTATAATCTATATTACAATTCAATCAATGACATATATAACATGACATTAACAACTAAACTTTGTTTGTTAATCATCAACGGAGTTTTGAGTTTTGTTTGTCCACATAGGCACGGGCAAAATGCTAATAAATGTATATTTGGTGGGCTATTTCATTTGAAATAATTGGCTCACAAAAAAGCCACGTCATAATTTTTTAGTTGAAAACCTTTCTTTATTATTATTATTATTAAAGCAAATCTTTGTGTAGAAATGGGACTTTTGGTTTGTTTAATGGCGTGTTGGGTTAAAACAATTAGCTTGTTTTACAGGGTTGGCGTAACGAGAGAGCCATCGACGTGCCTACGCTAGAAGGGGGGCGTGTAATTTTGGTGTTGGAGGATGACCCTCCTCCACAAAGGAACAAGGTTCAAAATCATTTCTGGGTTGTAGAAATTTATGCAAAGTCATGATGAATGATTATGTAACATTTGGAGATACTGTATTGGCAGGTTCAAGAGGTTGTAAAGATGATGGAGATTGAGCTTGGAGATGAATGGATATTGCATAAACACTGTAAGGTAAATTGACTCTGCCTATGAATCACCGATACGAATATAGAAACGGATATAGATATGAATATAGATATGGGATATGATAATTTTTAAAAAATGAAGATATAGATACGACAAAGATGCGATAAAAAAATAAAATAAAATATATATTTTATTTAAAATATTTTTAAAGATAGTATTTATATACAACTAAACATTATATAAATAACAATTATATAGCATAAAAAATATTATTCAATTCATAAATTAATAGAATTTATATTATATATTAAGTTATATTTTAATTATTTATAGTTTGATCTCTAATTAAATTTTATCATATCAATGTTATCCTCGAATAAAGTTTAAAATATTACATTTTAACCTTCGCCGTATCTTTCCCATATCCCTCTTATATTTCAACTGTATCGCATGCAAAATTAAAAATAAAAAATCAAGATAATTCACGTGGCGTATTCGATACATTTCTGGTCGTATTTTAAATATATCCGTGTATTCAAGTATTCGATACGAGTGCGGCACCTAATTTGAAGTATTCGTGCTTCATAGCTCGACGCCCTTTGCTAGCACTTGTACTGAACAGTCATTGAAATTTTGAAGAAGAGAATTTCCTTTTTCTAAATTCAGAAGATTAGTTAATTATATTTGGTTCTTAACTTCTTATGACTCCCCAGTTTCATTTTTTTGGCTATTTTTTCACAAGAATTTTAGGTTTCATTTTGATCCCTGTTGGCACAAAGCCATACAGACAACTTAATTCATATAAAAAAAAAAAAAAATTACTCCTGATTTATGCATGCATTCTATTGTTATTTCTTGAATAAATTTCAAAACTTGAAAGATCATTGTAAATTGAGAACTTAAATTATTGTTTGAGCGATGCTATTCTACCAGAAAAATTGTTTTGGTAAACATAATTAGAATGATGTGGAAGAGAATTATGTGCCAATTAAATGTGAAACAAATTTTTGATGCCCTGTTTCCTCTAAATTTGAGGGATTCTATACCGTTTTACACTCTGCAGGTGTATTTGTTTGTCAACTCCCAAAGAATCGCTGGTTGTCTGGTTGCAGAACAGATAAAGAATGCCTACAAGGTTATCCCTGGCTCAGAGGATGGAAAATGCAAATGCACAGGTACAAAGGAAGTGAGACTGAGTCCAACTACCCTCCAGTTTGGTGAAGTGATCTTTCAGAGGGAAGCAATAAAAAGAGGTCCCTCTGCGACTAGTTCTGAGGTGTTGGAAGAAAGGAACCAAAATGGAGCAATGTTCTGTGAAGAGCAAGCTGTCCCTGCTCTCTGCGGCATCAGAGCCATTTGGGTCAGTCCGTACAACAGAAGAAGACACATCGCAAGCCATTTACTTGATGCAGCAAGGTATTTCAAAAGCGAAGTGTGCTTTTTCGATCTCTGGTTTCTCTTTTGTGTGGTTACTTTCTGGTCCGTTGCTGGTAAGAAATAATTCATCCTAACCAGAAGAAAACGAAAGGGAAAAAGAAAAAAATTGGGCTTGTATGAATATGCTATGTTACATTGATTTTTCCATTTGCTTCAACAAACTGTGTTCATTGGATATAACAACGGTAAGTGTATGGAATATGTGTTTGATTCACGCTCCAAAATTAAACACTCTAATTTTTGAAGATATTTAGAGAACTAGTAACTCAATTTTGGGGCAGTAAGTGAATAATTGCTGCCACAGTAGTTCGCAGAAAACGATCGTGTTTTGCCAAAAAAACGACACGCGGGGGCTGCAGTCGGTCGAAACGTCGATATTTTGTGCAATTTTTGTTAGTTTCATGTATAGTTAAGGGTGTGTTGATGTAATTTTGACCGCACACTAGATTAATTTTTTACTCAAAAAATAAAATAAAATAAAATAAATCAATAAATAATAAAAAAATTATGCATTTTTTTGGCTAAAACATTTGATAAAAAAAGTACACTAACTTGATATAAAAGTGATATATGATAAAATTTAATTGGAAGAAAGTAAAAAAAAATTAGTAAAAATTAATGAATTTTAATTAATTTTGGTGTACGAAACGAAACCCAAGTAAGAACATGAAAAAAAACGACACCGTTTTTGCTGACTTGAATCTAAATTTTATCACATATCACTTTTATATTAAATTATTATACTTTTTTGTTAAATTTTTTAGGCAAAAAAATAATATTTTATTATTTATTGATTTATTTTATTTTATTTTTTAACCAAAAAGTTAGATTAATATTTTTATTGATAAGTTTTTTTTTTTAATTCTGAAATAAAAAAATTTATTAAAACGTTGCATAAAACGTTATATTTTTCTCCCAAACGCTGCTGTTTCTGTCGACAGCAGCGGGCAACTCCCACCACCTCATTCCGCCGCCGCCTCTTCCTTGTCACTTAGAATAAAACAACAAAAAACCTAACTCTCTCTTTAGCAAAGGTAATGCCATTGCGGACGCTACACGTGTGAAAGTATGTGAATCTCTCCCAATTACCGCTCACGAGTTGACATTGTTCTAATCTTTGTTTCTAAATACAAGAGAAGATAAAGGGTTATTAACGCTTCGCTTGGAATAATAAAAATTTTTAAAAAATAATTAAAAAATTATTTATTTTTTATTTTATTAAATAAATTATAAATTTATAATTTATCTCACTTTATTTTATTTTATCTTATTTTTTATCATTTCAAACACACCTTAAGACTTGTAAGGAGATAAAAGATCATTTGAGAAATTTTTAAAAAAATATTAAATTTTTATTAATTTTTAATTTTTTTAACTTTTTTAATTTTATTTTATTCTCAATTTTTTTAATTTTTTATTTTTATTCTAATTTTTTAAATTTTTTTCTAATATTTATTTAATTTTTATAATGTTTAATTTTTTTTCTAATATTTAATTTTTTCAAGCAACAAAAATATAATTTTAATAATTTTTTAATATTTAGTGCACAATTACCAAATTATGTTTTTCAAACACTAATAGTGAAATTTTTTAATTTTGCATCAAGTTTTTAGAAAAAAAAAATTGTACGGATAATTTTTTTTATTCTGTCAAAATAGATTTTTATGAAAATTTATTGAAAGCCATTGAAAGTTATCTGTTATTAAAATTTGTAAAAAATTTATAAAAACTTATAAAAAATTTATAAAAAGTTACTGAGATATATAAATATATATAAATTTATAAAAATAAATAAAATTTAAAAATTTTTAATATTTTTCAGTACCCGAGACACACCCAATATCAGATTGTATCTATCTTGGCGTGGGTTGAATATTTATGTGTATGTTCTTTGGGTTCCGGCGATGTGGCCTGTCCTTTTTGGCGTAAAGGGAGGTAGCGGACACGTGTGATTCACTCCACATATATTGTTTGTTTGTTTTTTTAATTAATTTAATTTTTAAATAAATTACGCTGATTACCCCTAAAAATTGATGAAAATTTACAAAGTATAGTTATTTCTTTTTTTTTTTTTTTTTGAAATTACACCGATTACTCTTATTTTTTATGTTATATTACAAATGCCATTCAAAGTTTAATCTTACGGTCTTTCAAAAAGTCATATCAACAACTTGACGGTCAAAATCGTCTTACTTTAAAAAAAAAAAAAAAAAACAAGAAAAAGGTAGTAAGCAATTTCAATAATTTGAACCATTCCAAATTACTGTCGTGGTACAAAATGGTAATACGAAACATTGTTTATGTAACATATAATTTAAAAAGTAGGAGTCGCTAGTATGATTACAAAAATCACAAAAAATATTTTATATATTTTTATCAAATATAGTAAATAATTAATATATATGTTGAGATTGGCTCATACTTTATATTTATTGGACGATTTATACCCCCGCAACTTTGACGGGGGTCTCGCTCCCCGGTGAGGGGGCGGGGGTCCGGGGGGGCCGCCCTGGCGAGGGTCCGGGAGGCAGCGCCCCCGCGAAGTTAGAGGCCTATTATCTTTTAGGCCTTGTTTTATTTTTTGTAGTTTGGGCTTGGGCCCATGAATAGCTACTGTGCGGCGCAGGGTTTCTACTGCCTATATATAGTCAGTAACCCTGTGAGGTGCAAATAGTGAAAATCTCATTGCTAGACGTAACCCTACGTTGGGGTGAATCAGGGTAAACTTTTGTGTCTTATGTTCATTCGTTGTTTTTTATTTGTTTATGTGATTGTATGCCCTGCAAATCTTAACAATATATATATATAATTTAATAAATTTTTTTTTATGAAACTGATCTTGTCTATTTGTTACGGGGGCATTTGAAGTAACAAAAAGTAATAAAATTGGATAAAAATAATAAATTAGTAATTTTTGAAATAAAAAAAAATTTATAATTTTTAAAATTTCAAACGAAGCTTATAAGAGCTTAGGACGAGGCAGAGATTTTGAAAGAAGTGAAATGCGTCATTGATTACGTTAGGCTGATCCAAACTAACAAATCAAATAATTTAATCACCATTTCATTTGATTTTTTATTATTCTTCCTACGAGCGTGTAGGAAATGGACGATCTCGGGGTTTGGCTATGGCGGCGATGGCAATAGTGATCAATCTTGCATATAGATTGGAATTTATCCGTGTTTAGAGGCGTAAAAATATAATTTAATGTGTAAATAGTATATAAAAATATATGTATTTAAAATTTAAATTATAAATATATGCTCATTAAAATTTTAATTTAAATGTTTATAAGAATTACTTTAAAGAATTTAAATTTTAAATATATTACTTTAAATTAAAAAACTTAGTTAATTTTTTTTAATAGGTATTTATACATTTTTTAATAAATTTATACAATTTTATTATTCATTACAAATACTATCAAATCTATATATTATTAAGTCAAGTATAATAAATTATTTATTAAAAAATTTTATTATTTAATAAATTTGTAAAATAATAAAATTTAAAAAAAAAATCAAAATTTAAAAACCTATTCAAAATTCAAAAATTCAAAATTTAAATATAAGACCAACGTCCATCTACCACACTCTATAGACTCAGGCAACTTTGTGACATGTGTCCCAATCCAAAGTTAAGCCCTTATCTCCCTAATGCGCCAGCATATATATATATATCTCTCTCTCGTCACGTAAGGTAAATATCACGTCAAGTAAATTTGTATAATAATAAAATTCAAATAAATTTAAAAATTTATTCAAAACTTAATAATTTAAAATTTAACTCCAGTTACCACGCCCCAACACTTACCACATTCTGGGGTTGTTTGGAGCTATGAAAAACTCTGAAAAACTCTCAAAAACTCCAAAATTCTCTATTACTTTTTATACATTCACACCTATTACAACTCTAGAAAAAATTACA
>JAVXUM010000017.1:7046562-7062681 GCA_035590655.1 Pouteria glomerata | reverse complement strand
CATAACCCGCGATTTATCTCCTCCACGATGCTCCAGGGCAGGGGCGGTGGGGGCCCCAAGGACAGGGTATGTCCTTTTTGAGAGAGAGAGAGAGAGAGAGAAATTCGTAACGTCATTTTGAAAGCAGTTCATCCGGCACTCTGCTCTTTTTCTTCCGCTTGAGGCCCTTGAAAATT
This sequence comes from Pouteria glomerata, assembly GCA_035590655.1. Classification (NCBI taxonomy): domain Eukaryota; kingdom Viridiplantae; phylum Streptophyta; class Magnoliopsida; order Ericales; family Sapotaceae; genus Pouteria; species Pouteria glomerata. The sequence goes on along the minus strand of JAVXUM010000017.1, from coordinate 7,062,505 downwards.
GACCTTCTCTCCACTCTCCCCCTCACTTTAAACGATTCTTTCTCTCTCTGTAGAAATGGCGGAGAATTTGGACGACGGAGAGCTATGGCTTCCCTCTGATATCTTCCCGGAAGAAGGTCCCTCTAGCGTTAGCAGACCTCGCTTTCCGTCCGAGTTCGCTTGCATGGAGGACCTCGCTCAACGCTTCGCTGCTTTAGCTTTACTTGATCGTCGCGGAAACCAAACCATCGCTAAATCTCCTCCAAATTTAGAGGTACGCCTGTGTCTATATATATACCTTGTTTCTGAGCTGTTTTTCAGCTGTTTCAGGGATGTCTGAGTTGTATCCTCTGTGGGTTTGTAGCGGTTCGCACCGCCGGTTCGGTACGGTTCGGTGGGTTCTTTCCCGGCCGGGCATCTTAGCTTTGATCTAGGTTTTGGGGGTGTTCAGGGAGGTGGTTTTCATGGGTTCCGAGTGGACGGGTTGTGGACGGGTTCGAGACCGATTTACCCGAATCAGTTGGTGAACCCGGTTCAACCTCAGGTAAAAACTGTTGGTTGCTTTGTTTCTTATGGTTGTCTTGTCATCGTATGTGCCTTTTCAGCTTTAGTTCTTGTGGGTGCGCTCAGCCTGCTCTGGTTTTTTCGCAGGTTGAGAGTTTTATGGAAACAAGTGCTAGGGTTTTTCAGAGACAGCAGAACCGGATTTTGCAAAACCGGGTGTCGCAAAGCCGGGTTTTGCCAATACGGGTTAACGGGCACGGCGTGGCCGGTGGTGGTGGTGGTGGTGGAGGAGGTGGTCCTGTTAGAGAGTACGGAGGAACTGGCGTTTTTCTTCCTCGCATTTCCACTACCACCCACTCCAGCACAGCCAGAATCAACTCCTCCTCCATCATCACTGCCGACGATATCCGTAAGTAATTCATCGTGGTAATTATTACGGGTTCTCTCTCTCTCTCTCTCTCTCTCTCACACACACACACACACACACACACACACATTGACACACTGCTTTTGTTAATCGCCCTTTGCTTGAAGACATGGGTTGCGTGTAGTACTGTTTGGTTTCGATTTTTAGTTATTTATTTATTTTACTTCAATTCGTTTGAAACTTTATTTTCTCTTAGTTGCATTTGATTTTTTTTTTTATTTTTAATTTTATGCATTTTATGTTTTAAAAATCTTAAAATAAAAAAATAAAAGATATTTTATTTCTGTTATTTTTTCTGAGATTTTTTTTATTTTAAATTAAAAATACTCAAAAATAACTTTTTATTATTTTTTTACGTGTAAACTTATTTTTTATTTTTTAAAACAAATTTAAAAATACAAGTATCTAAATACATTTTAAGTTATTTTTTTTTTAAAGTATAAAATGAAAAAAAAGGTTCAAAATAGAAAATAGAAAAAAAAGACAGAAAATAAAATTTGGAAAAATAAATCAATTGAGAACTAAATTTTTGGTTATTTTGAGATGACCTGAAAGAAGAGAAAATGCAGGGTCCTGTGTGCTAGGGGTTCAATAAACAAGCACTGGTGTGGTGTGCTGACAACTTTTTCTGGATTAAGAAATTTTAGGAAGAGAAATTAGGAGGAGCTATTGGAAGTTAAAAAATAAAAGGGAATTTTTGTATGAGTAATGAATTTTGGACTTGTATGTCGCAGAAGAAATTGAATAGGTTGATACTTGAGGAGTATCTTTCTTTGTGGGGAATTTCAGAAAAATTGAAAATTCTCTCTGAGTCTGTTGGTGCAACGAAAAATAACGAAAAACAGCGAAATATGTGATTTGAAAAATTTTTTAATATTTGGTGCGCAACTATTAAACGACGTCTTTCAGAGATAAATAGTGAATTTTTTTGACTTTGTCGGTGTTTTGGAGAGAGACTGTCTGAATAATTTTTTAATTCCGTTAGAATGGTTTTGTGTTTACTTTTTGACTTTTGCGTCAGTTTTTTGGAGAGAAATTGTATGAACAGTTTTTTTTTGTTCTGTTATTTTGTGTCAGAATTTATTAAAAGTGGTTAAAAAGTTTTTAAGATTTGTAAAAAAGTTATTAGAGTTTGTGAAATGTTATTAGAGTTTGTAAAAAATTTATTGGGGCTTGTAAAAATTTGTTGAGATATGTAAATATATATAAATTTATAGAAATTTTACGAAATACGAGAAATGTAAAATGTGTTAAAAAATTTTAGAGATTTAAGTATTTTTCAATGTTTTTTATTCCTCTACACAGGCCCCTAGTTGTTAAACACAAACAAAAAAAAAAAAAAATTAGAAAGTTTGATACTAATTTTAAGCTTTCCAAAATAATCTCAAAAAAATTTTATTTGGGTTTTGTAATGTTAATTTTGGCTGACCTTTTATATGCTAGTTCATTGGGCTGCTTACCTTTCTTGTGCTTAATATGGGACTTCCTTTTTCAAATTGGTATCACAAGAGACTGGATTTTCAGCCTGTCCAAATATTTTTGGAACATTTTTATCTTAATTTTTAGCCTAGATTTAAGAAATCTGCCTTAGCATCAGAACTTTTCATTCAAATCAATAAAATAATATAAAAAAAAATTAAAATCCATCTTTTCTAAATTTCAAGTCGAGAGTATTTTGATTTGCAGTAGATATTCTGAATTCTTTTGCTGAATAATTTAGCAGACTTGAACCACGTGGATGCAATTAAATCCTCATCATCTTGTGACTTGCATAGTTCTTATTTGAAAAAGTTCATAGGGGCAATGAATTATTGGTTTCTTTTCTTGTACAAATGAAGAAGCCAAGATGACTTCTTTGTCAAAAGTGAATTTCCAACAGGCTGAAAATAATTTTGGTGGGGGGTCCCAAGCCATCCTCTGGCTTTGTAGATTGGGTTGTGTTCTCAGTTCACATGATGGTTTTGGGTAATAAACCAAAGTACTGCAGAACACATAATCCTCTCTTTTGGTTGCTGGGGAGTGCTTGTCTACTGGACAAAAATACAAAGAGAAAGATGAAGAAAATAGGAAGATTGGAGAGCATGACCAGGTTTCATGCCAGTCAGTAGTTTTGTTTGATTGGTCTTATAATTTTACCTGCATTTTTGTCTGTCCTTTCAGGAGTGGGGGTGGAGAAGACTAAGACAGTGAAATTTCTTGAATCTTATCTGTTTTTTGTTTGTAGGTGTAAGAAAGAGACAGGATGTGGTTCAAGTCATTCCTCGTAGGAATCCTATCCAAATGTTTGATGTGGGGAAGCAAGAGGAGTGCCATTACCACCTTCCTCCCGACACAGGCTTGCCTCAGGATTGGACCTATTGAGAGCTTCTCTTGGATTCAACTTTGTTTTAATGGTTCAACTTGTGGCATTCAGGCACAGAAGTTTATTTTGGGATTGTGTAAATCGAAAAAAAAAAAAAAGAGTAAGAAAAAATACTAGTATAGGCAGTAATAGGTGTGCTTTGTTGTTCTAACTAAATAAAGGTTTTGTAACTTTTTTTTTTTTTTTTTTTTGTGGGTAAGTTGTACTTTAAATCTCTCTTTATTTTGCAACTAATGTCAATTAAGTGCATGTATTTTAAATCGTTTTGTTTTGACTCGTTGCTTTTAAATTACTTTACTTTGTCAGTTAAAAAACTTAACCAAAGAGGTTACATTTCTATTGATTTTTTTTTTTTTTGTCAATAAATTAGATAAAAGTGGATGACCTGGGAAGTAAATCAGTTAAGGTGGTCAATTTAAAGTTAGCTGTCAAAATAGGGGAGTGTTTGGTTTATTGAAAAAACGTTAAAAATTTTAACTTTTGTCTTTTTTAAATTTTTTTAAAAAAAATTTATTACATATTATTTTTACGTTAATTTATTATTTTATAAAAATTAATTTTTTCAAGCACTAACCGGGATTCGGGTACAATTTAGGGTCGTCAGTATGTTTCTTTTTCCTCTTCTAGGTCTGGGTAAATTGAACTTGTTTTTAAGCAAGATCTTTCGGTGAACAAGATCTTTTGATAAGACTCATTATCATGAATAAGCAAGCTCTTTTGGTAAACAATTCGCTGCATGGTGTGTTATTTTTGTTTGACCGTAGAGCTGATTTGTGTTGCATTTAATGCGGTAGCTGGAATAGATGCCGACAGCGTACCTCAAAGGCACTTTTGCTCTTACCAAAGGCATGGATATATTTCCTCAGAAATTGACAAGCCCTCGGAAAAACTCCTAGAAATGCAACTTTTATTGCTCATCTTACATTCTATTCCCTTAGGATGTGTTCGTTGGGTTTAGATTAGTACAACCCATATGACTTTCTTAGCCCGCGTTTGGAGCGTAATGAAAAGGACTGTAAAATTCCTCTAAGTTAAGGAGAGTTTACAGGTATAATTTTTAATTATTTTTACTTAAAAGTTAATAATAATAATTTTTGATGTATTTGATAAAATAAGTAGTAACTTTTTGTAATTTTTTTGTATCTTTCGGGTGATTAGTAAAATATTTAATAATTTTTGATAATTTTTGGTAATTTTAAAAAATTTTTGACAACCTTTAATAATTTTTAATAATTTTTGAAAACTTTTAAATTGATAAATTATTATGATTGAGTAAAAAATTGACAAAAATTGATGATTTATTAAACACTCAATAATAAAAAGTTAGTAATTTTTTTGTTAAAAGTTGAGCCTCCAAACGCTTTCCACAAACTTTTCACTATTTCTATTACTATTTTGTTTTAAATAAGTAACTATAAATTTTTGTAAAAAATAATTATAAACACATAAAAGGTAATAGAAAGGAGAGAAAAAGAAAAACTAATAAAAAAAAAGTGGAAAGAAAAAGGGACTTAAAAAAAATAATAATATGAAGATTACTATGCCTGTGTTTTGTGTGCTTTCTCCGATAGCATTACAGTAAGGTACAAGACTTCATTTTTTTTATTCTTTTGTATTTTGTTTGTAACTTTTCATATGAAGTTAGAATACTTATTCTCATTGTAATTGTCATCAATTACAAACAGGAGTTCGATCGAAAGGTTACACTAAGGGTGAGTTTGGATAGAGAGTAAAGAGATGGGTGTATGAAGGACTACATGGACAACGCATTTCTTGTATCTCAAAAAAGGTAAAATAATTAATTCATTTCAAAATTTGGTGGAAATGTGTAAATTTCGGGTCAATTTATTTGTTGTGAGTGCTGTTTGTCAGAAGTGCACAGAATATCTAAAAATTAAATCAATCCAATCTTTTTTGAGTCAAGTTGTTTCAACTTTATGAAGGGTTTAATTTAATTTTGTGTTTAAAAAATGTCAAAGTGATTATTCAGTTTGACCGTTATTGATATATTTTTAAATTATAATTGATCCAATTGAATTTTACATATATATTTATAAATGTAGTTAGGTTTTATAATATAAACTTGAACCACCCTTAATTGATTTAATCAAGATTAGATTAAATTAGTTCAATTCTATAAGATAGTTGGTTTGATTTAAGCTGAGTTTAAGAAGCATCAATCCAATGCATGCAGGTAATTAGTGTTTGTAATTTTTCTTAATAATTTCACGTTAATATCGAATTTAAATCATATATCGTATTTTTAATAGATGAAAATTTATATTCAATAATCTTGCTTGTCACCTAATTTCTTATATACATAAAAGTACGAGTATAAGTAAATCAAAATGAGTTGAGCAACAAAATGCTTTCAAGCTCATTAATACTTAATGAACTTAGAAATTTGATTTAGGTTCAGGTCATTATTTGTTGAGTCTCGGATAACCCTCTAATAGAATTGAAATATTTAAATAGTTATATTCAAATAGTTTGATATTTCATATTTTATTTATGAAATTTTAGTTTATCAGCTCTAAGTTGATAACATAATGCATTTAGAGTTATGTTTTAAATTTGATTAATTTATTGTACAAAGCAACATCAATCAATTTAGTAATTAAATTAAACTTTTTTTTAAGTAAATAATTAAATTAATTTTAAAGTTATAACTGTGTCTTGAGTATTTTAGCTCATTTCAGAATTTATAGAGAAGAATCACAGGCGTAATTTATGTCAACTAACATTTTCTTCTATTTGCATTTCTATCCTCTTATTGGAGAAGAAGTTAATAGAAGTGAAAATATGTAAACAAGGGAATGTGAAAATATTTATATTATTTGAAAGAACGTGAATAAGAAAAAAAGAAAAGTAAATATAGGTTACTAGTTTGCCTCCATTAATTAACTTTATTTTAGTCCACAAAATTGAACGGAATAAGTGTTAAAATAAAAAAAAAAAAATTAAAGTGTGTTCTCTAATATGTTTTTAATATTTTTCATTATTTTTACAAATGTCCATTACAACTAAATTTATTTTAAAAAATATAATATTATTTTTAATTATATTATTTATTCTACCCTTTATTTCTTTACCCTTCTGTATAAAAAAATTAAAAAATAAATAAATAACTTTATTTCCTTCGCTTTCGCTCCATTTAGAAGCTGTTTGGTGCTCCAACAAACACTAAAAAATTCTGAAAAATTCTCAAAAATTATCAAAAATTTTAAAATTTCTTATTACTTTTTACACATTCACACCTATTATAACTCTAAAAAAAATTACATAATTTGAGTTCGATTAATAGAATAACTGTAATTTTTTTTTAATGTGACAACTGTTATCAAAGTTACCAAACAAGATCAATTGTCAATATTTTTTGAAAAGATTTGAAAACCATTCCGATGGATTTTTCTGCAATAGTCAATATATTTTACTATTCATCTTTAAAAAACGTGATTTGTCACTAAACACCTAAATATCAATCAAACTATATTTTTAATTTTTTTTTTTTTGTTGCATCAAATATTTCCGTACTTTTAATTATTTTCCCTAACGTTCCCTTCGTATTTTAATTAATTGGCATCATTCGCTAGACGACAAACTAGAAACTCAAGAAAGAGAAATTAATTCTTTAACAGCAGACGGGAAGCTATATAAGCGCTGCGCAACGAAGCGCAACGAAGCCATTCACTATTCTCACCCCATTCCTTGTCATTTCGTTCTGGTTTCTCTTCCCGCGGTTTGAAAAAAATGCCATTATTGCCTAAACACGATCATCTCTCGAGCGAGAGCAGAATTGGGGTAAATTCTCTGGTCATGGAAACCCTAGGCGAGAGAGCCACATTCATCAGAGACTCTCTTCACAAGAACCAGGTCATCACCGACAGCATGGTCTCCATTCTCGGCTCCTTCGACCACCGCCTCTCCGCCCTCGAAACCGCCATGCGCCCCACGCAGGTCCCTTCCCTCTCTCTTCTCTTGTATAGTGATCTGAGGAAGTGAGTCAAAATATTGGGTTGCGATCTGTTTGGGCTTTTTTTTTTTTTTTTTTTTTTAACGGGTTTTGGGTTTGCTTTCGTAGATAAGGACGCATTCGATTCGGAAGGCGCATGAGAATATTGATAAGACACTCAAGACTGCTCAGGTCTTCTTGGGCCAATTCGATCTTTCGCGCCAGGTTGGTTGGTTGGTTGGTTTTTTTTTTTTTTTTTAACATCAATTATAACGAACTGAGAATGTATCACTGTTAGCCGTTATCTTTCAATATGGATTTTAATCATTTTATATCATGTGAATATTTTTATCTTCTTTACCAATAATATCCGAGGTGTTTGCAATTTGAATCTAACCAGAGATGACTCAATTCTTTTTTTGTCGTTCTTGTGCCTTAGCCTCTAGTTCGGTTTTGAATTTTCTTGCCTATGCCTAATGTCTCAAGTCCTAGATACAGTAGATTTTCTGTTCTGTATTTTCCTTTTGTCAGTGTGTGATCGATCAACTAGAGAAGGGGGATCCATATAGCTGATCCCATTTATTTGGGAAAATGCTAAGTTGATTGGAATGTGTGATCAACCAGTGAAGCTAATTCTAATGAGGCAAAAATTTGATTAGTCATAAAGTCATAAATACAATATGTTAGGATCATCAGCACTACCAACTTTCCTAAAAGCTTAAGCTGTTAGGAATGTATCTATGCTAATTCTCTTAAACTTCGGTAGTATAGAGCCCCACACTAAGTGGCAGGTGGGCATGAGGGGCTGCACTATAATCCAGTGCCAACAGGTCGGGTTGTCAAGCACCCAAGGCTGGTCCCCTTAAGAAAACAACTGAGTCGGAGGGTAGATTGCTGGCCCCCATAACTCAAACACAATAGATGGTTGTATTTATTGTTTAGTTGTTGGTTTATTTGTTCTATGATTTACTATTTAATATAATAAATTACACGAGCTGTATATCTGGAACAAACACTACTAAATACATTCAGTTTATCTTGGAATTAGGATTTTTATTTGGCATTTGCAGAATAGAAGTTTCTACAGCCAAATAATTAAATAAAAGAAGTTGGATATTTTTTTTTGTCCTACAATTATTGAATCACCCTTGTCCTCATCCGATTGACTTTGAAAGTTAAATTTTCACATCCTGCGTAAAATTTTACATGGATACTCTTGATATATCCTAAAATTGAGAAAAGGATAAAAGTAGAAAACTATCATCGGAGGTAACCATTGGTCTTTTAGTGGATTATTTTTCTTGTTAGAGCTAAATATATTATCTATAGGATTAGTGAAGGAAAGGTTTGCATTTGGGATGATGATTTTAACCTCGATAATTATGTCCTTGGCATTTTAGGCATATTGTTTCACATGCTCGATCTAATTCTTTATGCTTATCTCAATTTAATTTCTTTTTCAGGCAGAGGCTAAAATATTGAAAGGGCCACATGAAGATTTAGAAAGTTATTTGGAAGCTGTTGATCAACTTAGAGGAATTGTACATTTTTTTAGTAGTAATAAAAGTCTTAAGAGTAGTATAGGGGTGCTTAACCATGCCAATAACTTACTTTCAAAGGCCATCCTAAAACTTGATGAGGAGTTCCGGCAACTCCTAACCACATACAGGTTATCTCTCTCTCTCTCTCTCTCTCTCTCTCTCTCTCTCTCTCTCTCTCTGGTATATTTTAACTAGCATTCATTAGTTCGTATATCGACTTGAGAAAATGTTTAACATGGTTTTCTCATTATATACTTTTCCTTCACATGTGCCCAAGGCAAGCAAAGCTTATTCCTCTTGGTTCCTGCAACATGGTTGGAGGATGTGACACAATTCACCATTCAACAATAATGTTCTTGGCGAGCCAATCAGCTCACTCAAGAGTACCAGCAAAAGATCTCACTTGGGAACCACTCATGAGAGTTGATGATTAGATGCATAAGCAACGAATCATCAAGGATCTACCAAAGGATCCTCAATAGCAAGACAAAAACCCCACCAACCACATTAATTACCCTCATATAGCACCGCCAAGCAACACCACATCATCAGGCCTTGAACCCTATATTTTGGATGTCAATCCAATGATTTGTCACTGTTTGCATTGGTTGTCACCATATCTTGATGCTCTATCGCCATCAGCTCTTAACACCGTCAGGTTTTGTCACTCTTTTTCCAACATTAGTAAGCATGCTCCCTTTATATTTAGTGATCCCCGATCATGCCCAATGACTGGTCACCAACAACCTTTCCCACTAAAATACCACCTCACATCGCGTTGCCCCCACCTTGTGCCTACAAAGGGTTCTTGGGTTGATGGGGTAGATTTTGGCCCCTTGTCACGATGAGTGGTGGTTGTGATACCATTGCGTCGTGTCATATATGTCTTGTCCTTGCATGTTATCTTTGTTTTGACCTTAAATCATCGTTTCCATGGAGCCTCGACTGCCACCCCAGGTGAGGTTGGATTACATGCTGAACTTAAGCATATCAATTAGTGAAGGAAAAGAAACTTATAAGAATTCCCTAAGTGACTATGAGAAAACTGGGAATAGCCCAGCTTGAAAATTATGCGGCCTCGCCATTTGACTTGTAGTTTAGAGAACCATCCTTACTGGCGGACTAGGACCATGTCCCTAGAAGTTGCTATAGAGGGTAAGAGCCTCGTCAAAAGAAGTTTATATAAAGCCACTTACTAAGTGTGTTGCCTGGAGGAGTCTGGTCTGGGGCTAATTTTCAAGCTTAAGAAATCACTATATGGGTTAAAGCGATTCCCTTGGGCATGGTTTGCAGATTGGGCATAGTAGCTATAGAATTTGGTCATCCCACTACTCGTGGAATGATGCAGCTCTTAATGTATATGATGTGAATTAATCAGGATGCAAAATATGATGAAAGAATTGGGAGTTCAACGTCCACAGCTACGAAATTATTATGTGACAATCAAGCTACAATTTATATTACTTCTGACTTAGGGTGTGTTTGGAGTAATAAAAAGTGAGGTAAAATGAGATAAAGTGAGATAAGTTGTGAGTTCGTAATTCGTGCAGTGAAATAAGTTTTAGAGATTTTCAGAGATTTCAAAGTTTTTCTTTTTAATTTTTTGGTAAACCAAACAGTGCCTTAGTGTTTCATGAAAGAACGAAGCACAGTGAGGTGGATTACCACTTTGTAAGAGAAAAGATTTTACAAGATATCATTAAGACTTGATATGTTAAGTCTAAGGGCCAACTTGCCAACTTGTTTGCTAAAACTGTTGGAGGATTTCGAGTTAGATATATTTGTAACAAGTTTGGAATGTATAATGTATATGCTCTAGGTTGAGGGGAAGTGTCAGAGAATATTGTGAATGTTGTAAATATAGACTATGATCATTTAGGTGCTTTGATTTTATTGTAGTTTCCTAATTTGTAAGTTGTTCTATGTACATAAATACATGCTTAGACAACTGTAAATGTGTCAAGAAATTCTAGTCAATCCTTGTTTCTTCACAGGATTAAAGTGCCAAATGGCCAGTATCTGCTAAATTTACTAGCACGTGATGCACACATGCAATGCAATACTCCATGTATTCTTTCCCGCCAAAAAAATTGTCATTATCCAAAATGCCTAGGCATTTTGTAGTTCCATTTTGCAGGACTCCGTTACCTTTGTAAAGGGCATTCTAGTCATTTATTGATCATTCTTTGGTGGAAAAGAAAACAACAGAGCATTGCATATCATGTGTCATCTTTTGATATTTTCTTTAAGATTGCCTTGATTGCATGTCTGTCTCATGTACCTTCTTTTGTGTCCATATCCGTACTTTTTAGCTTCACATTATCACCATGTGGTTATGATGTTGTTGATATGCTTAATTAGTGTATGCTTTATGCTTTTAAAATTGTTTGGAGTTGTTGAATTTGAAAAATTTACTGAGTTAATCTCATACAGATTAAGTTTTGGTGTAGTGAATTTATACTCAAAAGAGAGTGACCTTACATATTACGTTGGTGTCTTTTAGGATTATCAAGTGACTAGATACATTGACTAGATACATTTTCTTCATTAATTATAACACTTAACTATACTTAATACATTAATACTCTCCCTCAAGCTGAAACATACATATGTTCTAAGTTTGTTACAAATAAAACTTACTCAATGATGACTGACGAAAGCCTGTAACTAACGATTGAAGATGAAGCGCTTTTACAGACAATTGATGACGAAAAGCTTGACTGTTGAGAAGATTGAGATTATCATTACTGGACTAGACTTCAACCTTCGATTAGACTGATCGTCGTCAACTTTGACTGACGATCGTTGACTTTGACTAGACTTCAATCTTGAGAAAAAGTTTGACGACGATGACAAAAGCGGTGCATCCGAAGACAACACATACTTTCGGATTGACAGAAATACATGCGAAACTAAGAAACTTGTTTTGCGAGAGGCTCCGTGGGGACGATAAGCGAAGGGTTCAAAAAATTTACGAATAGTACTGGAGGAGTCTCCCTGCGCGTGGTCCTCACGCGCCTCCGCTGAAGCCGTGGGTGTAGGCGCATAACAGAGCGTTCTCCAAAAAAAAAGAAAAAGAGTATGTCTTCAATGTCTTTTCCTCTGTCATATCTTGTTCATCTTTCTTCATCTCCAAGAACCTCATAGATGCTGTTTTTGAAACTCCCAAAATCTTGTACCAGTCCTTTCGTTGGCACATCTTCAAAGATATCTCTGTGGTCGGTCGGTGTTCCTCCAGTCGGAAGTCAAGGAGCCACTACTATCAACGTGAAAATTTCATCTCCGGGCATTGTTTCAACATGTTCTTGGTGTCTGCAAGGTTTCAGCACCGTGGTCAGAAGAACGCCGCCGCCAGAAAACCCTTAACGCGCTCCCACGCGCCGTCAGTCTCCCTGCGCGTGGTCCTCATGTGCCTCCGCCGAAGCCGCGCGTGAGGGTGCGTGGACAACTATTCCGGCGACAACTTTCTAACAATAGTGGTCGCTTGAGATTGGCAACCTCCTTGGTGACTTTGGGTATTCGAAACAACACACGAATTGAAGATGGGCAGCTAACTCACTCGTTGGCCAAGCTATCGAGGAACAAACCGAGACTTTTGGAACTGACAGACAACGAATGGAAATCAGGAATTGAACAGGGACCAGGAACAGGACTTTAGGAATAAAACTTAGAAAGATGAATTCTCTGATGCTGACTTTTTTTTTTTTTTTTTTAGAACACTCTGATACTATGTTGAATTTGAAGAATTTACTGACTCAATCTCACATATAGACTAAGTTCTGGTGTTGTGAATTTATACACAAAAGAGGGTGACCTTACATATTACCTTGGTGTTTCTTAGGATCACCAAGTGACTAGATATATTGACTAGATATATTTCCCTCATTAATTATAACACTTAATTATACTTAATACATTAACAGGAGTGAAGATGTGAAATTTTGCATGTTGAACCTTTTATACCCCAACATTCAATATATTACATACTAAAAAAATCTTATTTGGATTGGGGAAGAGGATTCATGTAGTAGACCCCAACTAGTTTGGGACTAAGGCTTTGTTGAGTTGTGTTGAGAATTCATTTTTCATGACGCATACTTAAATTTTGCGAGGGTGCATAGGTTCGTCAAAGAAGTTTTTCGGTTTTGCATTAATTATAGTAATAATAACCCTCCAAATAAGTCATATCACATCTGGATTACAGCAAACCTGTGGAACCTGATCGACTCTTTGACTGCCTTCCCAATTCTTTGCGACCATCATCAGCATCAAATCAGGGTGATGCTGGCAGCAGGAAATCTTCTTCAGGCAATCTCAGCTTAGAAGCTCCTGTTTACACACCTGTAACTCTCATTCCACCCAGAATTCTGCCTTTGCTGCACAATTTAGCATATCAAATGGCTCATGCTGGTCACCAACACCAACTGTTCAATATTTACAGGTGAAACTATTTATTCTGTTAATCTATTTTGATGTGGTTCCATTGCTCAATATTATCAATATTTTATTAATAACCATATTTTAAATATGTGTTGGAATTCTTCTTTTATTTTTCCAATTGGTACTTACTGATTAAAATTCATTAGTATATTTCTAACTTGCAACTGTCCTTTCTTCTTACATGCAATATTTGAACTATTTGAAATAACATTAACGAGTTGGATTAAGAATGAGTTGGTTACTTAATACATACAACTGTCAACACAGGATATTTTGTTTGATTGAGAATTAGTTGATATTAACATGACCTTTTTCTGAACTAGGTTTCTAGAACTAATTAGAAAGTTGACCCTAATTGTTGTGATGTAATCAATTAATTCATTACTATAAATCAATTCATTTCTGGCATTAATAAAGTGCACGCTGCTTACAGTATTTTAGTATATACCATGGTGGATTTCATATCTCTTTGATTCTTCTTTTATTCGTGATTAGGACATAATGCAATGTTCCCTTTTTTTTTTTTTTTTTTTCTCCGAATTTTGGTCATTACAAGGTTTTAGATATAAGGTTTCTACTCTGTGTAGGTTTACAATTTGAATTATCACGATGTCATTAGTCTTATTTTGACAAGATCTATAAACAAGATTACTCTATGTTAACTGGAATTCTACTAAATTTCTGAAATACCACAAAATGCATTTGACATTTGAGTAAGAGTATTGGTTGGATTGCAAGGAAAGGAGCTGAGATGCTTTAGGAAGATGACTGGCATCATCGTGGCTTTTGCGGACATCAAGGGTGGCAAATAGAGAGTTTAGTGCTAACATTTTTAGATTGTCTTCCCAAGTGCAAGATTGTCATAAGTAATAAGTCTGGTAATAAATAATAAATAATGCCACCAAGGAATTTTTGTATTTTGGCATAGAAGCGAATTCATAATTATCATTGTGCTGGGGATGGCTTTATGACTGGACTTCCAAGAAAACATACAGATTCGTGGATATATAGATGTATGTATAGTGAAACTTTGACATTATATATTTTTCGTTATCCCGAGGCATTTTGCTGCTTAAGATACTTACAGATGGATATGAGATCCTTTTTTTCTTTGAACTGGCATTCCTTCTTCAAGTTCTGGCTTAAGTGGTCAATCATTTCCTGATCATATCCAGGGAAATCCGTGCTACAATTTTGGAACAGAGTCTAAGGAAACTAGGTGTGGAAAAACTTAATAAAGATGATGTCCAAAGAATGCAGTGGGAGTCTTTAGAGGCGAAGATTGGCAATTGGATTCATTTCATGCGTATTTCTGTAAGGATTTACATGGAATTAAGTAAATCATATTGAGTGTGTTTATTTTTTCCAACATTTCTCATCAATTGAAACAGGTCAAATTGCTGTTTGCTGGGGAAAAGAAAATATGTGATCAAATATTTGAAGGCGTTGGTTCACTCAGGGAGCAATGTTTTGCAGATGTTACAGCAAACAGTGTTGGTGTGCTCCTCAGTTTTGGAGAGGCTATTGCCAAAAGCAAGAGGTCGCCTGAAAAATTATTTGTTCTTTTAGACATGTATGAAATAATGAGAGAAATTCAGCCAGAGGTATGGTAAAAATTACTCCTTTCATAAGGATTGTACATCATGGTGCATTTAGTTCTCCTCTTCCTCGAAAAGAAATGTACTGGAAGTGGGCTAAATTCATTTCTGCTTTTTGTTGTGTACTCTTTAGTTTTAAATTATTTGTTTCTAGGAACTGGTTTATTGCATCAGTAATGGGGACCAACACTGGGTAGTGTCCTCTCTCTTTCTCTCTCGCATTCTTCTAAGAAAATGAATGTTGTTCCACACACTTATTAGACTAGTAGTCTGGAATATCTTGACCATTAATGTTATTAGGTCAACCTTTTTTTGTCCAAACAATTGTTTTGCAGATATGCTTACAGTTAGCCTTTCAATTTAGCAAAACCCTCCCTTTAACTTCTTGAAATTTGAGTAGATTTAGCTCCACCTCTGTCACACCAATCTATCTATCTACATGTTGCCCTTCCTCTTTCAGATTGAATAAATGTTCTGCTTCTCTTCTCCTTTCCGTAATTATTCCTTTTATATTCTCCTCTCTTTTATTTATTTCGGATGTTAGCTTGGAAGTTAGCATGTAGAAAAGCAATACTTGACAACTTTTCTTCTGGTCTTTTCCTTTTTAGTTGAGCTTAGAAGTTCTTATTTTATTACCTTTTACATTCCCTTCCTTGTTTTGACTCTTGAAAGTAGATACAAGGTGCTTTATTTTCTCCACAGTTATATTAAGAAAAATAATCTTACAGACCATCAAGTATTGATTTTTCTATTGCATCAAAGCAAAGTCTGACATTTTTAACGAAATATTTCCTAATATTTTAATCATCAGAAATTGTGTTACTTAAGTTGTTAGGAATCTGGATTCACATAATTTTCTGCATTTGTTCGAGTGTATGGAGGCTTAATTGTGTAGTTTGGAGTTTTTTTTTAATGTGTGCACGTGCGTGTGTGGGGTAATTGGGTGGTACCCCTTGATGCCTTTTAATAGATCTATTTATCAAAAAAGTTTGTCTTTTCATGAGATTCAGTTTTGAGGAGCCCTATCTTTTCACGGTGCTGGTGCAAGGTTTGCAGAAACGAGGGGTTACCTAGAGCATTATCTAGTATTTTATCAAACCTTACATACAAGGTCATGGAAATAGTAAGGGACGAATCCCC
>JAVXUM010000017.1:7035727-7046515 GCA_035590655.1 Pouteria glomerata | reverse complement strand
CCCAAACGAAAAGAAAATAAAAAAAAATTGACACCCCTCCAAATTTTAACTTTTTAAAAAATTCCCACTAAATTTATAAAATAAACCTCCAAAATAAGTAACTTATAGTTAAATATTAAATGTTACCTTTAAAGTTGAAACGTTTATTGAGTGTTGAGATGAGAAAAACTAATTGATTCTACCATTTACAAACAAACTATTTCCTGAGGAGTATGGATGTGGATACAGAATACGGATATGATGTGGTTATGGACATGGATACGGAAATTTTGAAAAATTGAGGACACGGATACGACAGGGATACAGTAAAAATATATAAATCTTGTATGTTTTTATTAGTTATATATGTGAATATAATATCTACAACAAAACTAGTTCAATACATAATTCAATATATAAAACATAGCAAAATATAAGACGTAAGATTTTATAATTTTAAGGTTTTGACTATTCAAATCAAGATCTTCCTTAATTATATATTTGAAGAAAAAGTAACAAAATAATAGGACACTCTATGTGGCGTGTTTGACTTGTATCTCGGAGTGTCCTAGAAGCATATGTGTTCGATACGTGTAGGATACAAATACAACACTCCTTTTAAAGTGTTCGTGCTTCATAACTATTTTCTATCATATGATTGATGGGTAATATTACTTTGATCATTTTGAGTTTCAACCTTGCATAATCTCTTTCGAGTAAGGTGTTGATCATTTTTTAAATTTGATTAAGCAGAAACTCTTCTTCTTCTGCTGGGAAGGTGTATATGTATGAATTTTATTCTTTTTTTAGCCAATTGATTTTTTTTCTTGATTGTATATAAAGTTATATTATAATAATTTATATATATATAATTTAATCATTTTATTTTCTATATAAACTCTTCATCTTCTGTGAAGGTATACATATATAAATGCTATTCTTTTCTAGCCAATTGATTTTTTTTTTCTTGATTTTTTATAAAGTTGTATCGTACATAATATATATAATTTGATCATTTTATTTTCAGTTTCAATCCAATATAAACTTTTTTAATAAAATACATGTGTGATGTGTGAATTAATATTATTTTTTTAGTGGATTGATTTTTTTTTTAGTCAATTGTATGCAAAAGTATATATTTCATTTATGTTGTTTTTAATTCTATACACATACTTCTTTGGTTATAATTTATGATTTTTTAATGACTTATGCTGATAGAAGCTGATAGAAAAATGAGAATTATTTTAGATGCCTGGTAATGAAATTCGTGAAAATATGGTAACTTGATCTTCATATTACATCCAAAAATTCTGATTCCATCTGTAAACCTGATGTATTTATTTATTCATTTTTTAATTTATTTTAGTTTATATTTACTTAAGAATCTTTCCTGAAAAATTTATTTCATTAGCATTATTTAGAGTGATTAAATTTGGAAAGACACAATTGAATAAGGAAAGAAGATTAATTAAAAAAAATTGTATTAATATCAAGAAGGAGGGGACATTAACAAAAAATAAAGAATTGAACTTACCTTGAATATATGTTTATCTATGTATAATAAGAGGGAAGATAATTTTAACAAGGGTTTAGTCAATTGGTTAGACATAAGGTTTGCTTCCCAATGGTTATTAATTCGACATAAGGTTTGCTTCCCAATGGTTATTAATTCGAGTCTTCTCAGGGTCAATAGAAGCTTAAGCGATTGTTAACTTCAGAGTTCTATGGATTAATTAAGGTGTGTGTGGTGCCAGGAACCCTGGGTTATAAAAAATAATACTAATAATAAAATCTAAAATAAGAGGGAAGATAATTTTCAACTGCTTGATTACATAGAATGAGAAATATGTTGCTTGAAATTTTAACAATGATCCAATTATAAATGAGTTCTATGCAATGGAAGAATGCCTGGTGCAACTTATGTTGCATAAATTTAGTTAACAGGTGAATAAATTTACTTTTTTTTTTTTTGGAAATACTCATATAATTGTATTTCAATCACTTTCTTTTTAGTAATTATCCATTTCAAGGTTGACTAGATATGTTATTAATATTTTGGCAATGTTCTTTGGGTTTTCCGTAGATGTAAAACTTAGTATTTCATTTCATTTGTTTTCGTTATATTTTTTTTCTACATATACATTTCACCCACTATCACTGAAATCCTGGATCTGTCCTTAGAAATAATTGCAGTTTGCATTGTGTTTTATGGCAAAATGGTGAAAAGCCTTTTTATGCTGATTTAAATAACTGGCACAAGTTTTTGCTTGATGTGGATGTGGACAAATTAAGCACTAGTAATATAAGAGTGAGAGAATGTTTAGGTGAAATTATCTGAGCTTTATTTTTCGGAAGGTAGTTAAAGTCTACTATAAGATTTTACATCACCATTTGTAGGAGGGTATTATGCAACCATACAATCATGACTTGGATGCTTCTTCTTTTGATCTTTATTGGGAAGTGGAATCCATGTCGGCTTTTGTTGCTTTGGACATCATGCTTCTTATGCCAACTCTTTTTTTTCACCATCCTAGTGTTGTCTCTTTGGTCTTTGTTTTCCAACAGTCAATCGGCTTATTATATTGCCTTCACCTAATGGATAAGATTGTTGTCCATGCAAGAGATATTAGTTTCTCTCACTGTTGTTGATAATTTTGGTGTAATAGGACAGTATTGTATTGAATGAGTTGATGAAGCAATCTGTATTAAACAGTAGCGTTTGAGATTTCAACTTAATGCAACAAAATGTTCTATATTTGAAGACTGAAGTTTTGAATAGTGATATGTTTAGTCAATTTACAAGGTTGAATTACTTTTGTGTTTCTTTCTTACATTTTTATGTATCATCAGGGTGGAAATCATTAACTAGTTCATTGTGGAATTGATTAATTGATTTGTGCATTTATATTAAATGGGACTTGGCTTTTGTAGTTTTACCCTGATGTATCACGTAGTCTTTATCTTTTTGTTGATTTGATGAATTGAATCTCTGTTGATATTAAGTTGGTTGTCTGATTTACTGGAAAAGCATATTTATCATGATAGTTGCATAATCTTGTTTATATGTAAAGATGGTACTTGTTGTTTTGGATCTTATTTATTCACTGCTAACTTTTTTCTTGTTGGTTGTGCTGCATCATGATGGGAGTAATTAGATGGATACACTTTTTGAAGGTAAATATTGCATGGAAATGCGAGAATCAGCTGTCATTCTGACAAAGCGCCTGGCACAGACAGCCCAAGAGACCTTTGGGGATTTTGAAGAAGCAGTAGAAAAAGATGCCACTAAAACTGCTGTTCTTGATGGAACTGTCCATCCTTTGACTAGCTATGTGATCAACTACGTGAAGTTTCTTTTTGAGTAAGTTAATATCATTGCCTTCTTAATCTTGCTATTTGTTCCTTCCTTTGGGTTGGTAATTTTTGAATTCTTGTGTTTTGATCTCTATTGACCATTATGCGACATGGTCATACCTAATAAGTTGGTGCATACTTCCACTTGTGATTGGTCATACCTAATAAGTTGGTGCATACTTCCACTCGTGATTTTCTTTTTGCTTATATTTTTCTGCCATGGACAAATTGTGAGGCTGAAAGGCATGTACCTGCATTTAAAGTTTTTATATTTTTAATCTGACAGTGTCCTATTGGCTTGTAAGATCCGTCCTCTCCAATTTGTATCAACTATATATCTTTGGGTGTAGCATTTTAATGCTTCTTAATGTTTTGCAGACAGACATACTATATTTTTCTTTTGGCTTCTTTTTGCTTCTGTTACATGCTTCTGCAGCAGTGATTGTGTAAAGCTCAACATTTCTCTGTTTTGTGTTAAATGTCCACAGCTATCAATCAACACTTAAGCAACTTTTCCAAGAGTTTGATGAGAGGGATGATGCAGTGGCCAAGTTGGCAGCTGTAACAACACGAATAGTGCAGGCTCTTCAGAGTAACCTGGATGCAAAATCTAAGCAGTATAAAGATCCTGCTTTGACTCAGCTTTTTCTTATGAACAATATTCACTACATTGTCAGATCTATGCGCAGGTTTGTTATATATATATATATTGCATACATATTGATCAAGTAATATTTTATTTCTGAACACTAAGCCACTTCATACCTTTTTGTTTTAGGTCTGAAGCCAAAGATTTGTTAGGTGATGACTGGGTACAAATACACCGGAGGATTGTGCAGCAGCATGCAAATCAGTACAAGAGGATTACTTGGTCCAAGGTTTTGTATTCATTTTTCTTTGGAGCATGTGGAATCATGTTTTCTTCTCAATCCTTTTTGGACAGCGTCATATTTTTACTGATACTTTAATGCCTTGAAAAGCATTTTCTTGGTTTCATGTCCTGTTGGGGTCCCAAGAGAAAATTTGCTGTGGATTTTGGAAAAGAAAAAAGTTGCTACATGTATGTTACAGTAATGTAAGAACTGTTGGAGGTGATAGAAATAATTTTCTAGTTACAATTGGTCTACACTAATGATCTACTTTAAACTCTTATCTTTTCACTTTGGTTATAGAGGTTTTAGACTAAGTAGGACTAAAATAGAGTATATACATTGTAAATTCAGTAAAATTTAAATTACAAATGAGGGTATAGTAAAAATTGAGGATCAAGAAGTGCCAAAAAATGGTAATTTTTGATATCTTAGATTAATTATTCATGTAAATTGAGGGATTGAAGAGGATTTTATTTATAGGAAGTTGGTTGGTTAAAATGTAGAAATGCTTCAAATGTCTTATGTGATTGGAGAATACCTATTTAGGTGAAAGAAAAAGTTTATAGGATGATTATAATAAGTTCACTTGGCCATCTTCATAGATAACTCCGCTATTTATTTTAACTAATCAATTATATCTGTTTTATTGGAGTATTGTAAATTGCTCTGCTATTTTTTTTTTTTTTTTAACTTACCGAGCCTGTTTTGTTGGAGTATTTTGCTATTTTGTCAGAGACAAATGGCCTTGACAATAGTTAAACTATGCCTTTTTTGTGTTTAAATGCTTGGAAGCGTGAGGTTAACCATGTAGGACTCTATTTTGTTCTTTTATGATATTGATTTGCAATAACTCCTAACCTTTCGAATTATTTTTTGATTATCCGGCTAGAGGTCTTCATATCTTACTAATAATATTTGTTATTTCAACATTCATGAATAGATCTTTCAAGAGCTTATACTTTGATCACCCTACCTACTTAAATTCTAGCTCAAGCAATGCATGGTTGCCTACCAGTTTTTCGGTTGCTGTCCACGGACAGATCAGATTCAATGCAATTTTAACTGAAGCTCTCTCTGAACAGTTGGGGCACAGATGACGCTAAGCTGTCGGTGTTTTCTTATTGAGCAGATTCTGCAGTGTGTCACTGTTCAGAGTTCAGGAGGGAGTGACAGTGGCAGCGGGCTTTCAAGGGCAATGGTGAAAGAAAGGTTCAAGACCTTCAACATTCAGTTTGAGGAGCTTCATCAAAGGCAATCTCAATGGACGGTTCCTGACAGTGAGTTGCGCGAGTCTTTGAGGTTGGCTGTGGCTGAAGTCCTTTTGCCTGCCTATCGATCTTTCATTAAACGTTTTGGGTATGTATTTTCTCTTATTCTCTGTCCATCTCTCGCTGTCTCTAGTTACAAAACCGTGGATTTGATGTGTTCTAGGCCTATGATTGAGAACGGTAAAAATCCCCAGAAGTACATCAGGTTTACTCCAGAGGATCTCGAGCGCATGCTGGCCGAGTTTTTTGAAGGAAAGCATGCCTGCTGAGTTTCATTCGAAGAGATTTTTTGCGTTGAAGCTTGTAAAAATGGAGGCAATCAGTCCCACATTATATTGGGTAATGTGATCAAATAAATTGGTCAATAGCAGCGTACTGAGAGATCTCTGACATGTTTGATTTTTGAGTTGTGACCAAAATGGGTTAGGAAAGTTCATGTAACTTGGATATAAATAAACGATCTTCAACTGCGTACACATCAATGTAGGCTCATTTCTTCATTGAGGTGGCGGAATTTTTGTGATTTTCTCTATTATCTCGGTTGCTCATTACATAGTTTCTAAGACCTGCAATTAATCAGTCCACGAAGTTTCCCGACCAGCAATGTAATTTTTTTTTTTTTTTTTTTTTTTTTATACGCTGGTAAGCCATCGATATATTTGATATACATAACAAGAATTAATATACATGTGTTTGTGTGTGTAATCTCTCGAGACGGTTGCGAGTCCCATGCTCTGATCATTTGTGAGCAAATATGGAACCGCTGTCGTCAAGCTCTTGATGACCCTAATTAGAAGAGCTATGGATTGATTTATTATTATTATTATTATTTTTAATTATTCAAGCAGCAATTCTTGTCCACTGATGTGGAGTATCACAGATAATTTCATCAAAACTTTGATATTGCGTTCAAATTAGGCCAGTCTAATCTCGCGCTAATAAAATGTTGAAATTATGGAACTCGGGGAGCTGACATTGCTCCCTGAGATCAGTTACTAACATTAATTTTGAGTCATTAGATTAAAATTTAACGTTTTAGATTTATTCTTATATTTTTAATTTAAAAATTACTTAAATAAATTTGAATAGTTGAACTTTAATTCAACAATTTTGAGGTTTATTGTCACTCGACTAACATTGAGTAATTTTTTTCAATAATTTTTATTTTTAACTTCTATCAAAATTTTTACACTCCTAAAAGAACACATCAAATAATGTCAAATTTACCTTTTTTTTTTTTTTTTTCAAATTTAACACTTCAAATATTAATTATATAATTGGAAAACTCTGAACTCTTTTAGAATAAGTAATCAAAACAATATTTGTGGGTCTACCACCTCAAAACAGTAAATTCCTCAAAGTACATTTTAATTAAATCATTCCCACTTTTACAACATTTTAATTATACCTTTTTTTTAAATTTTTTTCTGAAAAAAATTTATTAGAGACATCAAAATAGTAAATTCATCAAAGTACATTTTAATTAAATCATTCCCACTTTCATATCATTTTAATTATACTTAATTTTTTTTTAGAATATTATTTTTTTTAATGATGAGTAATGCTAAAATTAAGTATATATAGATTAGTTTTTGTTGCATTAAAGATGTGATCAAGTGTGAGGCATCTTCAGAAACCTTGCTCTGAATGCCCTTGCAAGGTGTTAAATCTATCAGCTAGGGGGATGGAAGCAAGAACGGGCCGATGTTGAGGTGATCAATTTTGATAAATTGTGCTGCTACATTTCTTAATTATACTGCATAGGAAGTATGTTACATGGAGTACTTTGAACCTTGCAATTATTCTCTCTTAACATGGCCTATGAACCATACAATCATCTCTCTCTCTCTCTCTCTGTCTCTCTCTCCCCCCCCCCCCCTCTTGAAACCAAATATAAGAGGAGGCGATGCCATTAAGAAACAGCTAAAACTAAGTTTAGTTATATGCTATTTCGGAATTGGTGTGCCATTTATGCAACCATACTCCACGCCTAATTTTATCTTCTTGTAATACTGCTCAACCAATCTCTGTTCCTCTCTCCTCAATGTCATCTTAAAATATTAACATCCAGCTTTCTCTCTCTCCCTTGATCTCTCTGGCTCTCATATTGCAAAACTTACCAACATAATATTAAACCATCTCATTTGCTCTCTATGAGAGGGGAGGGAGGGTGACAAACACATGGCTTCTGGGGGTGATGATCACAATCAACCAAAAGAACCACCTCCTCCTCCACCACCTCCAGGGAACCACCCTCCGCAACCGCCGCCAACAAGGTACACGCAACCATTCCCAGGGTACCATCCTCAGCCGTATCCAGGGTACCCTCCTCCCCAGTACCAACACCGGTATCCCAACAACTACCATTACGCGGCGTCCCCACCACCACCGGCAACCTATTACACCCAACAATACATCGCGGTGCAGCAGCTGCCGCAGCCAGAACCCAGCCCCCGCCTCACGGTGTCGCGGTGCCTTCTAACCATACTGACACTAATAGTCTTCGGTGCCTTCACCTTGAGCGTCCTCACATGGCTCATTTTCGGCACCGAATTGCCCGAATTCCACGTCCGTTCCATGGTGGTGCCTTCTTTTAACCTCACCGACAACGAACTGAGGGCTAATTGGGACACAAACGTCACCGTCAAGAACTCCAACAAGAAACTGGCGATTTTCTTCGAGCGATTGGAGGGCGTAATCGCGTACGGAGAGACCGTCCTCGCGCTATCCGCCTCCGCCTCGCAGCCTTTCGACGTTGGAACGCGGGAGGAGAAAACGTTCAACGTGAAGATGTCGACCGAGAATCCGAACCAAGAAAGCATCTCCGGGAGCTACGATAACTTGGTCAGGGACAGAGACAGCGAGAGGGTGAGTTTCAGTCTGAGGATGGTCGCGACGACGACGTTCACTTCCGGGTCGTTGTGGAGGCGACAAGGGAATTTGAAAGTTTTCTGCGAGGATTTGGAGGTGAGGTTTTACGGGCCGCGCGATCCCGGAAGTTTGGTGCATAGGGGACAAGATGATTATTACAAGTGTTTGACGTATGACTGAATGAGTTAAAATTTCTCTCTCTTTCTCTCTCTTAATTTAATTTTCTCATCAGGTTTTGCTTCTGGTGATTTTTAATTAATTTCTCTTATTTTCCTTGTTTTGTTTTGTGAAATTATTATCATATGGTGAAGTGAAGGGATTGTCTCGATCCTTTTCCCTCGTAGCTAAACTAGGTTAATTTTGATTTTCGTTTTTCCTGAGGCCTGCAGAGATCACATTAATATATATTTCCCTTTTGAATTAGCTGCCAAATTTTGCAATCAATTGTTGATATCTGTGAATTGCATACATACATATATACTATCGTTTCGTGGGAAATTTTAAAAATTATTAAAAAAATATTAAAAATTTTTAAAAATTATTTACACGAACTTATAATTTTTATTAAATTTTATTATTTTTTATCACTCTAAATAGCTCGTGTATATATATATATTTTGAAAACAATTGTATATATGGTAACATATATTTCGAGACAATAGTTCAATATGCATATTAATTGTTATATATATATATATATCAAAATTTTATAACAATGACGTTGTATCTGCATGTATCGATGTAAATACAACATTCACCCTTGTCAATCTCTGAATTACCGACAAATTGTGACCACGACGAGCATCTTCTTTTCTCTTGTCAAATTCCGGAAGATCGAGGGGACTACTCCAGCAGTTTTAAAAATTTTTATGTATTTTTATTTTTTTAAAATATTTATATTATAGTATATAGTTTGTTGATCCTTAAATGTTGAGAAAATTTTAATGTCATCTCAAAATATGAAAATATTTATTTTGACCTCCTCTTAATTTTTTTGGTTAGCCAATCCTCTTATTTTTAATAATTATTGTATAAATCTGCATTCAAAATTTAAAATATTGAGACCTCATTTGGTTTATTTTTCTATTTTTTGTTTTCAGTTTTCGTTTTTTATTTTCTCTTTTGAACTCAATTTTTTCATTTTAAGCTTTTAAGAACAAGAAAAACGATTTAAAGCGTATTTGGTTACTTGTGTTTTTAAATTTTATTTTAAAAAATAGAAAATGAGTTTACACATAAAATAAAAATGACAAAAATTTATTTTGAATATTTTTAACTTAAATATGAAAAATATAATATTTTTAGTTTTCATGTTTTAAAATTTTTAAAACATAAAACATATAAAATAGACAACAAAAATCAAATCAAATGCCACCTAACATTTTTTTTACAAGGCTGTTTGAGGTAAGAGGCAATTTAGGCAATTGCCTAAAATTCAGTCTAATAAGAAGGGCTCAAATGTAATATATATATATATATATTTAACAATTTTAAATTTATCCTCTCCCTATTTTGAATCCTCTTCTTGATTTCAAATAGTTTTAAAATTTTTCTTAATATATAAAAATAATATTTAATAACTCTTCTAATAAGAAGACTTAAAATTTAATATATGCATTTAATTATTTTAATTTTATTTTTTTTCGACTTTAATTCTCATCTTAATTTTAAATATTTTTAGAACTTATCTTAATTTATAAGAGTAATACTAAGAGTATCTATTGTACTACAAGGTCGATTTTGACCTTAACTTACACTTAAGAAAATTGTTTAGGATTGAAATTTCTTTCACTTTATATTTTATATCTTAAATAGTTTGATACGATCTTATTTTTTTGGATAATTAAAATATTTAAGATAATATACGACCCATTGCTCACGTATGTCAAACTCTATTTTTACTGCAAATTTTACTTATTTATTTATTTAAAAAAAAAAGCCAAACTCAGATCTTTTAAATTATTACAAGACATCAGTTAGACAAAATTTTCAATTTTTTTTTTAAAGGAAGTTGAGAATTGTACTCTAATTAAGGTTTAACAAACTTTGAAAATTTTTATACAAGATACAAGTTTTGGATTTAATTGATTCACATAATTTGTAGAATTTTGCTTTGGCTGACCCTCGATTTACTCATTAATTACTTAACGGATGTTTGGTATGATATAAAATGAGATAATTTGTGGATTCATAATTTATATAGTGAGATAAAAAGTAAATAACTTTTAAAAATTTTTAAAATTTTTTAAAATTTTTAGTAAAATAAAAATCCCTATTAATTAAGAATTGTAGTAAGCGGATGAGATTTCAGATTGGAAAAAAAAAAAACAAAACAAAACAAAAAGCTTGACATTATGGCCCCGTTTAGTAACGTTTCAGTTTTCTGTTTTTCTGTTTTCGTTTTCAAAATTTTGAAAAGTTACAACAAAAACATGTTTGTTAAA
>JAVXUM010000017.1:6993691-7016221 GCA_035590655.1 Pouteria glomerata | reverse complement strand
TATTTATTTGATTATGATTGTCTTTTTTATTTTTTAATTTTTTAAGTAATTTTTTTAAATTAATTAATTTTTTTTTTTTGGTTTTCCCTATTGCAGAAGTATATAAAAGCAAAAAAAAAAAAAATATAAAAAGGAAAGCGACAAAAAGGGGTTGGACTTTTTTATGCACCTCTTTCCTTAATGCTTTTGTTGGAAAACAATATTAAATATTATGAGTTATTCATATTTTAGTAGTGTTCTAGAAGGACACTCATCACAAAATATCTAATTACTTAAAAAAATCTTGATATCAATTTTTGTTCTTATAAGTGAATTTCTTTGTTTTTTATATTTTTATTTTAATAATCGTGGTCATATTTGCCAAGTCAATTTCCCATCATGTTTAATACTAGCTAGAAGTTCTAAATATTTTGATTTATGAGAAATGAAAAAGCTATTCAAAGAAAATAAAAAATAAAATAATAATAAGAAGAAAATAGAGTTAGAAGAGGAAATAATTGGAAAAGGCGCAGAAAAATAAGGGATTTTTCAACGTATTAATTGCGTCAAGGGAGTACAATTAATTAAAGTTAGTGGCTGTAAGTATTTTGATCGGAGCGCGTGCGTAGATTGGCCGCACTTAAATTGACAAATATTATATTATGTATAGCAAAATCTAAAACTAGTAATTAACAATTAAATATTATTAAACGTCAATCAAGGGGAAAAAATTATAGAAATCTTTTATTTGTACGTGATATTCACAAATGCGATTCACGTGAACAAATAAATGTAATAATATATAGTATAGTGCTAGCTTTTAGTCGGTCATTGTACATAGAAAATTAACAATCTTAAAAAAAAAAAAAAAAAGTGTTTAAATGCACGCGAGTAGATATATGGGGTGTTTGACAAGATAAAATTTGCTGAAAAATTTTAAAAATCTATGAAAATCTATAAAAGTTTCTTTCACTGTACAAATTCACAATTTATCTCATTTTATCTCACTTTTTATTATATCAAATAATATAATACATGAATGTAATATAGCGCGTGCTCTCTACGATTATAAACTGACAAAGAAAACCATCAAAGAAACAGGTGGAGAGTGTAATTCGGACTAAGGTTTGGTTTGATTTGATTTGAAAAGAGAAAAGTTATTTTTTTTGGTGTTTAAGAAAGGAAAAAAGTTAATTTTTTTTGTAAGTAACTTTTTAACTTTTTGTTAATTTAATAATTTTACTTTTCATAATTTAAAAGAAATTTAAAATGTAAGTTTAGTAATTTTGAAAAAAAAAATAAAAAAAATTGAGTAAATGGTAATTGAATAACTCAAGTCTTTCCAAGCAGAGTCTAAGTGTTCTTTGACATCTATTCAGTTAAAAAATTAGAGTGTTTGCAGAGAGTTTTGTGAATAGTAATAAGTATGTCTTATTTTTTTTGATACAACCAACATGACACATATTTGATTGTAATACTTTATTAATTTTACGAATTTACTTATGTTTTTAATAATTACATTGATAATTTATTTTGTCCTCAACTTCTTCTTTTCTTTATTTTTAAATATTAATTAATTAGTTGAGTAAGAATAACGAAATATATATGTATATATATACATGATCACCAATTATGGATATGATTGAAGAAATGAGCTTGTTCGATATACTATACTTTTTAATTTTTAATAAAAAATATTAAAAATTATCAAAAATTTTTAAAAGTTGAAAGCCCTTACACCAACTTTCAAAAAAAAATAACTTTTGTCAATTATTTTTATTTTTATTTAATTTTTTTTTTACTAAATACAAAACTAATTTTTATCAAATTTCTCTAATTTTTTATTAATTATTTTTTTATTTTATTTTTACCAAATACTCAATCTCAATTAACATGACAGGTGTGAAAATTATGTGCAAAGTTAATCAAAATTTGGTTTATCAAATGGCCTACGTAACAAAAGAAATAAATTAGCTACAAGCGTTACACGTTTAAGACATGCATGTATCAATTAATTCGGTCATGTATAAATTGGCATTAACTCTCAGGACGTAGTGGCATTGCACAAGCTAGCAAGCGAAAGAATGGCATTATTATTCCAAGTGTTGAAAGACTACTTTCGCTTCGAGCTATTCAATAACAGTCCTTTCTTGTTCACTCTTTTCCTTCTTGTTCCCCTCTTCATCTTCCTCAAGTTCGCCAGCGAAGGCGGCGGCAAACTCAACCTGCCACCCTCGCCGCCGAAGCTACCGTTGATTGGACACAAACACCTACTCGGAACTCTTCCTCACGTCTCTCTCCGAGCTTTGTCACACACGTATGGCCCCATAATGCTACTACAATGGGGGCGACCGACTCTAGTCGTCTCGTCGATAGATATGGCGAAGCAAATCTTGAGGACTCACGATGCGGTTTTCGCTAACAGGCCTCGAACATGGGCCGCCGATTTGTTCTTCTACGGAGCCACCGACATAGGGTTTTCTCCCTACGGCGATTACTGGAAAATGGTGAGGAGAATCGGCGTTTCGGAGCTTTGGACCCCGAAAAGCACTGGTTCGTTTTCCTACGTGGTTGAAGAAGAAGTGGGGGAATTGGTGGGGAGGGCTCGTCGTGCCTCCTTGGCTCGAGTTCCGTTCAGAGTTGAGGAAGAGGTGGTAAATACTTTGACAGATATCATTTCGAGGTGTGTTCTTGGAAGGAAATATGGGGGTGGAAATCGTAATAGGAGAAGTGTTGGGGAGTTATCAAAGATGTCCATGGAGCTCACCGGGGCTTTCTGCTTCCGAGATATGTCCCCTTTTCTGGGATGGATTGACGTTCTTACTGGGTTGACTGAGAGGATTGAATCGACTTACAGAGAGTTGGATGCTTTCCTCGACCAAGTGATTGAAGAGCATCGGAATTCCAAATTAGCTGGGGGTGGTAATTGTCAGCAGCCAGCTGGTAAGAAATGCTTTATTGACTGCCTTCTCTATCTTCAGAAGGAAGGCAATCTAGAGATTGATCTCACCGAAGACAACATCAAAGCACTCCTCCAGGTCTCTCTCTCTCTCTATTTTCTTTTTCTTTTTATATATAGATGAAGCCAATAGCTTTTTACTATTGCAGGACATGTTTGTTGGAGGAACTGACACAGTCGTAACAACTATAGAGTGGGCAATGACTGAGCTGGTGAGGTACCCGACAAAGATGAAGAAAACGCAAGAAGAGGTAAGAAGAGTTGTGGGAACTAAGAAATCAAAGGTGGTAGTAGATGGAGATGACATCAATCAAATGGAATATTTGAAATACGTGATCAAAGAGACTCTAAGGTTACACCCTCCATCTCCATTGTTAAACGCCAGGGAATCATCAGAGGGTGTTAAGGTGGCCGGCTACGATATTCCTCCTAAAACAAAGGCGTTTGTCAATGTATATGCAATTCAAAGGGATCCCAAATTATGGGACAGGCCAGATGAGTTTATTCCGGAGAGATTTGCTGAGAACTACCAAAAAATCGACATCAACGGACAAAGCTTCGAGTTGATGCCGTTTGGTTCGGGAAGAAGGGCTTGTCCTGCAATATTGTTTGGGATGAAGGAAGTAGAGCATGTGCTGGCCAACTTCTTGTACTGGTTCGACTGGAAGCTGGCTCGTGGGACGACTGTCGAGGACTTGGACATGGGTGAGGTTTTCGGGCTAGTTGCTCACAAGAAAATTCCCCTTGAGCTTGTCCCAGTGTTGCACTATCCATAATCGCTTGCTGATCTTACAATAATTTCGGTTTCTCTCTTGACCGAAAATAGAACCAAATAAGATTTTCACTGTTACGTTTATTTAATGTTTTAATGTATGTGGAATAGTATTAATAACTCTGGGTTAATGTATGTGGAATAGTATCAATAAGTAGTTTAATTCGTAAAATTTTAAACAGTTGTCACTAGTTTAAATTTGTGATCCTAATTAAGTCTATAATCAGCTGTGTTATTTATTATAAATTGATACCCTATCTGCGTATGTACTTGGTGTTTGGTGTGAGCAAAAAAAAAAAGTGTGCTCTTTAAATGGTGTTTTCATATTTAATTTCTAATAATAAAAGGGATGCAGTGTCTTGCACTCAATTAATTCAGGTGATATTTAGTTTGTATTTTTATTTTTTATTTTCTATTTTCTATTTTATATGTTTTATGTTTTGAAAATCTTAAAATAAAGAAAAAATGCATTTAGTTTGATATTTTTTATTTTTTATATTTTAATATTTTTCTTATTTTGAGTTAAAAATAATTCTTTACCGTTTTATTATATTTTATGTGTAGGCCCATTTTTTATTTTTTAAAATAAATTTTAAAAAAACAAGTGACCAAATGTTTTTTAAGCTGTTTTTATTATTTTCAAAAACTCAAAATAAAAAATGAGCTCAAAACAAATATACGAAATGACACATTTATTTATTTTTTTTATTTTCTGTTTTGAACTTATTTTTTATTTTATACTTTTGAAAAAAAAAATATTTCAAAATGTATTCAATTATTTGTATTTTTAAACTTTGTTTTAAAAAACAGAAAATAATTTTACACATAAAATGAAAAATAACAAAAAATCATTTTGCTTGTTTTAAACCAAAATAAAGAAAATTTTAAAATAAAAAAAAAACAAATCATTTTTTATTTCGAGATTTTTCAATTAAACATAAAATATATAAAATAAAATAAAAACATAAAATAAACCAAATGCCACTTTTGATCAATAAGAAACAATTTGCATATTATTGATAATCGGTCGCCAGCAGAAAAGGTCCCCAATTGATAAAAGAATTCGGCAGTAACTAAATCATCATATAATATATTTGTATTTTTTTTTTTGATAACTTTGTTTAAAATTCAACTTAGAAAGTAAAATATTAACAACTATTCTTATAATATTTACCCCGGGCCCTTAGTTATTAACTCCATGATAAACTCACCTTGAGTTTCAAGTTTCTTTTATTTACTTTTTTAAGCAAAAACTGTCAACTTGTTAATGCTTAATTACTCTAGTAAAAATACGAGAGCATACACCCTGGATGCACTAAAAACAAACTGTACTCTAATTATTTTACCATAATTGAGATTAAGGGAGGTAACTTTTAGAGCGCATCAAACTCTAAACTGTGGTTAAGTAATAGATTAGTAGTACCATCACATCTCCAAACCAAATCACAAATTATTTCTTTCTCTTGCCCACAATTTTTTGACTCTCTCTCACTATGGCCATGTTGTTTTGTTTTAACACACACTCTCTCTCTAATTTAAAACTGCTTTTACATGAATAAAAATGTAATTATTAGAAAAAATAAGTATAAAATAAATATTATCGAGTATAATTTAAACTTTCGTAATACAAAGCACTTTTACATAGAGGATATGTAAATAAAAAAAATAATTTTTTCAATAAAATTAAAAAAATCTAATAAGAGGAGTTAATGTAAATGGCTTTAAGTTTTATAAACACATGGCTACTTCAGAAATTCTAGAAACATTCATAAGTTAACTGTACAGTGGGCTTCACATTTGCAAAAGGTGTATTTAAGCGCTGTTTCGCAACTCAATTTTTTAACGGAAAATTATTAAACTTTGTTTCTTCAGTCAAGAAAATATTAATTTTTATTATTTTTTTATTTAGTTTCAAAAGTTATCAAATGTTGTTAAAAATTATTAAAATACATCAAAAGTTGTTAAAAATTTTTAAAAATTTTACTACATCTCCATAAGTTACAATCAATTGTTAAAAACTAGTACATGAATGACCAAAAGTATCAAAACTTATAATTAACAATTTTTAGAAAAAAAAAATACTTAAAATTTTTAAAATTTGAAGTTCCAAATCATATGTTGATTGTGTGAAAAAGTAAGGAAAAGTAATATATATATATATACGTATGTTACAATTTATTTTTATATTAAAAATTATTTTAATTTATTATCCAACGTTTTCTTCTCTCTCCTTCTCTCTTTTTTTCTTTTTTCCCTTTCTTCTGCCCAAATTCAGGAGTACAGAATTTAATAGGCCCCACCCTTATTTTTCCATTCCTCTTCTATCCTCCTTTGTCATTTTTTTAACCAAATAATAAAAAAAGGAGTTTCATTCTCTTTGTTTTCTTTACAATCAAACATACGGAGTGGGTTTGGAATTGTATAAATTAATATAAATTTATAAAAATTATAATTTTATAATTTATATTAAAAATAAAAAATTTAAATTTTATAAAAATTTATGAAAATACATAGTGCTCTAAGTATAACCACGTATTAACATCATTTTTCTTTCTTTTATTATGTTAGAGTTTTATGTAAACTATAATTTGATTCGTGGCATATATGTGTTTATCGTGAATATACAACCGCTAAAATCGTGGTTTTGATTTGATTTCAAAATTGTTTGTCAAAAAATAATTTTTATTAAAATAAGTACATAAAAATATATTTCTTATTTATTTTTAACATTATAATAAAAATATTACTTTGTTATTTTAAAAAGATTCACTACAAAAGTCGTCAAAAAAAATTGCAATTGATATTTTAAGAACTCTTTTTTTTCTTTTTACATAATTAATTATGAACTTTCACGAACTATAAAACATAAATGAATTAAATTTAATAAATTATACTAATTATATACTTTAATTCAAAATTTAAAAATATTATTATTATATATATTTTTTCCAATCCGGCGGGGGTGCAGGGCTATTTCAGTTATTTAACACTCACCAACGTTACACGGGACGCGGGATGCAGTGGGTCCTACTCGAATAACGCATGTAACGTCCGAAGGGGGAGGTGGCACACATTTGTCTTGAGTCTGCATGTGATGCCACGTGTCCCTCCAACAATAGTCTGGGCTTCGTCGCTCACCCTTTATGAACCCCCATCGCACTCTCCTCTCCCGCAAGCTCTGTCCCAGAACCAAGCAGCATTTTTCATACCAGAACCCTTCGCTCTCTCTCTCGGCTATGGCTTCAAACAGCGAGGACCAGAGGAACAAACCAGTCGTCGGTCACGGGTCTCAACCGGAGGCCCAAGTCTCCACCGGCCACCCCACGGAGGCATCCCCCTTCAGCAGCGCCTCCATCTATGGCCCCCAGCCACCACCTTCACCCAACTTCGCCACCGCTGAGGAGGAACCCGAGGCCTTCTGCTGTACGATCGCCACATTGCTCTATGCTTTACTCATTGTGGCCATAGCGTTCATGATCGTTTGGCTGATGCTCCTCCCCCGCCTCCCGGAGGTCCGAGTCACCTCCGCCGAAGCCTCCCCACTAAACGCCACCGCCTCCCGGCTGACGGCCAACTGGAACATGTCAATATTAGTCACGAACCCAAACGGGGACGTGAATATATACTACGAAAGCCTCGAGGCGGCGGTGTTGTACGGGGATGGTCTCGTACTAGGACAGACCGAGTTGGCTCCGTTCTACCAACCCCGGTGGAACGATACCCAACTCGATGTTCAGATCGCCGTCGTCGGGGCGAATGCAAGTAAAGACGTGGTTGAGGATCTTTTGGGTAACGCGATACAAGGATCGGTTAGTTTAAGGTTTAGGGTTTTAGCTCGGGTGAAATTTCCGAACGGGGGATTGCTGATAAAAAAGCATGCGAAGTTGAGGGTTATTTGTTATGATCTAAATATTGCGTATTCCCCAAATAGTACAATGGGGTCTCTCTTGAATCCGGGGAAGAAATGTGAGATAGAATTCTGAGAAAACCAACATTTATGTGTGTGTGTGTGTGTGTGGTGTTGTCCTCAACTGTGAGCCGTTCAGGTTAACCTTCTTATATGAAGTTGAATAAAAATTGAGGATCTATAGAGATATGGAAGTAGCTCTTGTGTTGCTTCTGATCTTTTGCCAACATTCATGTTCCTTTGCTTCTTTGGACTATGCAGTGTTTGTTGTTGCCGATGATCTGTGCAGCCCGTCTTTCTGAAATTCAAGAGTATTATATCGGTACCTTGTAATTCCATATTTTGATCAGTTAGTCTGACAAATGTGGGAGTTGAACAGGTATATGTGTCATTAACGTGTGCATACATATATATGTATATGTTAACGTAAGCCTTCTTCATATCAGTTCACAGTGTGGCTGTTGGGACTAATTAAGGGCTAACTATTTTTAATAATTAGATATTTATTGAGTTTTTAGCATGAGCATAAAATTGATCTAAGAGCAATAATTAGCATTGATGATCAGGTACAGTGTTGTGGCCAGACTGTTAACTATTTTAATAATTAAGCTATTTATATGTATTGGATTTTGCCTGAATCGGGAAATCAATTACATTGGACAATGATGAAGTGTTATCACATCCTAATTAAAGTTATACGGCATTAAATAGTTTGGTTTCCAAAAAATCCCGACTACATCATTATTTTTGGGCTAAAACAGTAAAATGTCCTGTGTGTGTAATTCAGCTAATGAAGATATATCTATGTAGTTCATTTTTCTTTCTCTTGCTGATATTCTTGATAACGATGACTTGCTATACATGCTATATATCTACATGTCATGTCAAAACCCATTCACAGGTGGAATGAAGAGATAAAGCGCTGGCTGGTAAGCAAATTTACTAGCAAATCCTTTGCGAATCCGACAGTAACGAAAGTTGCAAATTTATTTAAAAAACAAAAAATGAATTAGAAATTAAGCTGGCTTAAGGAGTAATGATTTACCATACATATTTGGCTTGGAATGATTTGGTGAGAAATGGACAAAATGCGGAAGGCCTCACAGCTTACTAATCTCAAGCAAACTGATCTTAATAGAAATATTTGCATTAAATGGGTCATACCTTGCAATATATAGATGTATATCATACAGCATGCCCTTCCTCAAATCCAGAATTTGATGCTTGAGGAAGAGTTTAAAAAATTGTATACAAAGGAGACAATTATGAATTAGAGGGAAAAAAAAAATATGGGACGATCCCTTCTCTAGATATGTGACTGCCCTTCACTTTGTATATTTTCACCCTTGCCTTAATCCAAATAATGGTTTGAGGTTGCGGAGTTTTAGAACTCATCCCTCTCTCGATCATAATGTGGCAATTTCAGAGAAGAAGCATTGAAATTTAACAACCGTGCACGCTTGCAAAACTAACATAGAAATTCACTTTTTTTTTTTTTGAAACTACTAACGTAGAAATTCGGGTATTTTTAATAATTGAAAAATACGTACAATGGTTTCGGTGTTCCATGACCAAATTCTGGGAGTCGCAAAATATCGTCTTCGAAAGTAATGATGTTGTATTCATCTCCTCTTGGAGTTCTAATTTTCCTTGTAAACTATAGGAAATCTCCTTCATCCTTAACGGTATCCAGGCATGAATTGTAATGATGTTGTATTCATCTCCTCTTTGAGTTCTAATTTTCCTTGTAAACTATGGCAAATCTCTTTCATCCTTAACGGTATCCAGGCATGAATTTAATTAAGCCTCCTTATAGCCGGACTTTCTCATGGTGTAGAAGGATAGCTAATGTAGTTGCCCACTATCTAGCTAGCATCTAATTGTTCGAAGGGCTCCGTCGATCCCTCGAAGGAACTCCCTTCTTAACCTCCCTCAAAATCTGATAGATACTGTTACGAGAGAAGTTTTTGTGCCCGACTAATGCTTCTACTAGTAAATAGTTTCCGGGTTTCCAAAAAAAAAAAAAGAAAAAAAGATGAGTTCTCTTGGAGAGAACATATCTTTTATCATTTCTCTAGGAATAAAATAAATCTGTTAGTAATCACAAGTTAACGTAATTTTTTTTTCCATTGCATTTTTGCTTCATCGTTTTTTAATTTTTATAGTTTTGATATCATTTTTTCTTTAATAATGATAATAAAATAATAACAATTAAGAATCTAAGCTAAATTCAAATACAAATACGATTCCCTTAAAACAAATTTAACCCTGCCGATTTTCACGGTTACATATAATTGTGTATGTGGCTTTTAAGGATTTAATTATTTTGACTTGGTTGCATAGTGATATAACAGTAAATTGGTGAGTCTAATCTAGATCATGAGCAACCAATATTCAATGTGTATCAATGAACTTTGCTTTGAAGTATCGGTATAATTACAATCAAAAAACCTTCGACAATCAAGTTAGCAAAGTATGCTCTAGTAATTTTGGTAGAATTTCGACTTAGTAACGACATCATACCTTCTCAAATTGGTGGAGGCCTTTTTTATACAAGGTAGGCACGGGCCGAATATAGGATGCCATATTGATGGGTTAGCAAGAATCATGGAGAAGAATATCTTCTCATACATAAGTGCGATGCATCCCGTGATTTGTTCCTTCAGTTATGCGATAGGCAGTTACTTCCCAGTTGATGCGCATGTTGTTTGATAGTAGGCTAGTTGCCTTATAGGGATATATCACAGTCCATCTGAAGTTTCGCTGTCATCTGTACTCGCTCTTGCTCGGAGCTTTGTCTAGGATATGCAGTCAACCGTGGATTGCCCAAGCGAAAATATCCCGATCAGGACGTTCCCGACTGAGTTGTCCTGCTCCGGAATTCCTAGGATAGCTGCTGTTCGAGGATCATGAATGCTTCCTTATCACATAGTATATACTTAATAGTACGTGGTCAGGTACCTAAATCAGTTCCTGAAAAAAAGAGTTAGCTATCTGTTACTGTTATTACCTTATGAAGAAATTCCATTCATGGGACTGAAGTTAAATTCAAGGATCCTTCATGAGTTACTCTTATTTATTTGTTATTATTATTAGTATATTCATTATTCTGTAGCTGTTGTTGGTCGATCTCTTGCTTAATTAGTTTTGTTCATGAGTTGATCTTGTGGATTATCTTACAGCTTCTATTCCAATAATTGATATAGAAGGGAATAAAGATTTGAATGGGATTAATTGTTTATTGTGGCGGATGAAAATTTCTAGATTCCTTACGCATGGTGTGCAATTTGTCAAAAAATTAATAGATGGATAAGGTAATTTGTCAAATGGGTGACAATTACAATCCTTATTTGTTTTCTGAAGTTGAAAATCAAACTAATTAATAATTTGGATCGATCTATACACACATATATAAAGATGCATGTATTTCTTTTTTTTTTTTTTTACTATTATTATTTGGATAAAATTTTGACATGAAATTGTACAACCTATATGGCCTTTCGGAGAATCACTTGCACAAAAACTTGTTGGCTTTTATTTTGTTTGTGCGATGGGGTCGGGGGGCCCGGCCAGGTGTGGAATGCTTCTTAGAATTTTGGAGTGTGTTTGGGAGTCAAATTTTACAAAAAAAAATTATAAATTTTTATCACCTTTTGGCCATTCTAATTTTTTTTGTGCGTTTATTTTAAAATTTTAAATTTTACAATTTTTTGCCAATTTTTATAAATCTTTGTCAATTTCTATCAACTTTCTAATAATTTTTTCGATTAAAACAGTTTGAACAAATTCTATAAAATTGAAATTTTGACACCATATATGAAAATTATTCGAACGAGCCATTCAATAATGTTCAAATGAATCTTATCAAAAATTTTAAATTTATTCTCCAAACATAAAAAAACAACCCACACATTATACTTTTATATAACTTTTTTCTACTAAACTTCTCCCTTAATATTTTGTTCGCAGTATTACTTCTGGGAATAGAGGTACTCCTGAGGTTAAAATTTTATGTTATACAAATATATACAAAGGGCGGACTCGCACGGACCTATTTTTTCTTGAAGCCAAACCATCCTTATGATTTAAATTTATTACAAAATTGACGTTAGTTCTAATTTGGCAAACAAAATGTCTTCCCTCACCATATATTTCTTTTCGTGTAAGTTACTACTAGCTTGTATTGTGTTGATAATTATAGGTAATTATTAATTATATATTTTGTTTAAAATTATTGTAATTGTAAAATATTATTTTTTATCTAAAAATCACCGGAAACGGTGAAATATACTGAATGAAATAGCAATGAGTATAACACTACTGTTTTGCAAACTTCGCATCGTCAACTCTCACGTCCTTTCTCTTCCCTCGACATTGTTTTTCCCCTATTTCCCATGACGTCCTTTCTCTTCTCTCGACGTATTTCTCAT
This sequence comes from Pouteria glomerata, assembly GCA_035590655.1. Classification (NCBI taxonomy): domain Eukaryota; kingdom Viridiplantae; phylum Streptophyta; class Magnoliopsida; order Ericales; family Sapotaceae; genus Pouteria; species Pouteria glomerata. Next base: position 7,004,174 of record JAVXUM010000017.1, on the reverse strand, counting down.
TTAAACACCATTCATTGCTCCATTTTCCAGTATCAATAGTTATAGAAACAAAGGCTACATTCTGAGTATCAACGCTTTCTCCTTTTTCGTGATCAAAATAAATATTTAGAACCACTTTTGTGTGATTCGTATGGATCATTCCCTCTTAACAAAAGTTTTGAATTAGGATGTGTTTTGTGTAGGGATTTTTTTGAAAATATCTGAATATGTTTAAAAGTTATTTATTTATTTTTATTTTATTATACAAATTATAAACTTACAACTTATATTACTCTATCTTATTTTATATTATTTTTTATCACTCTAAACATCTTCTTAAGTGAAATTCCTATTTTCTCTTGCTTGTTCATGCATACAAACTCAAGATACAAACTATGCTGTGATAGTTGAGGATTTGGAGAGTTAATGCTGCGTTAGTTCGGTGATTAGTGGTCAGAATTGTTGAATCAACATTTAACGTTCAATTATATTTATGTTTTATTTGAATAAAAATAGTACGAATATATTTGAATCATTAAATTTTAATTTAATGATCCTTACATCAATGTTATGAATACTCTGTTATAGCCTCTTCCTTTAGATAGTTGAAAATACATACACAAACTCAGTGCGGATCTTCAATTACAATTATCACATCCATTAGTTTGTTTTTTAAGCATAATTTAAAAGACAAAAAAAAGTTTATAAAAAAAACTTGGTTTGTAGTGAAAAAAATTAGTATAAATTTATAAAAATTATAGTTTTATAATTCGTACAATGAATAAAAAATTTAAACTTTATAAAAATTTGTAGAGAATTTTTTTTTTTTTTTTTGTAAAGCTTCAAACATAGCCTAACTTATCCATTTGAAACTTCATATATTATCATAAAAGTGTATAATTGCAGTTTCATAGTTTATGTAAGGTATAAAAAGTTAAAATTTTCACGCAAATTCATGGTGCCCCAGATAAAGGCAAACTTTTTTGGTAAAAAATCTAAAAAGAGAAAAATTGCAAAAGTTATTATTTTGTTATTTTCGACATGTTTTCTTACAAACCTTGTCGCCAAAATATGTCTTTACATTTCTAATTCTTTTTAAAAAAAAATTAATTGATTTTCTAAGCTTAATTAATATATATATATATACAAATTGATGTGTCTTCACATTTCCAATTCTTTTAAAAAAATTTTAATTGATTTTCTAAGCCAAATTAATCTATACTACAATATAATTTTTCTCTCTTATTCTCCTTCACCATCATTCTACGTGATATGCCTCATTTCTTTCTATTTCATTTTTTTTTTTTTTTACAGAATTTTAAACTAATTTTAAATTTCTTCATTCTTTCTTTTTTTTTTTTTTTTTTTTTAATGTTTTTGTCGTTAAAAAAACCGTTTTTTTTTTTCCAAAATAAAAAAAAAAAAATAATTTCACTTTTTCATTTGTATATAAAACTATTAGTGTTGACTTGTGCAATGTATGAAATTATATAATATTTTTTTAAAGAAAATATAATTTTAAATATATTATAAATATTTTAATAAAATTGTATAATTTCTTAAAATAATTAGAGTCATTTTTTATATTTTTTTATTTGTATCAATATTAGTGAATCGATAGATTTGATCATAGTTAACCTTTTTCATACAGATACCAAAAATTTATATTTTACCAAATTTTGATTTCTCCCAATCATAAAATTTAAAATTTTTTCTAATATAAATATTAAATCATAAACTTACCTAATCAACAACTTGACATTTTTTCATTTGAAATTGTTTGATAATTTTAATATATGTTTTTATTTTTTAATTCTTAATTCATTTTACAAAATTAGCTTGAGTTGGAAACAATATTAATTTTAATTTTATTAAATTAATTTTTGACAACTTTTATAAAAATTTTTGTAATTGCTTGTTGTAATTTATAAAAATTATTCAAATACTGATTATTATTAATTAGATTTTTAACTAGTGGTCAACAAGACTAATTTAATTTTAAAATTTAGCTTAAAAAAATTTACTCTCTATAGCCTGATTAATATTTTAGTACTTCTGTGCCTAATTAATAGTAAGCATTTTTTTTTATATTTTAAATTTAAATATACCAAGAGTTGTTACCATGATAAGAATTAATTTTTTTTAAATTTAATCAATTTTGTTCATCGCACGAGTCAACACTAATTAATAAATAATGAAGGGATTCACTTGAGTTGTCCATATTTTAGCTGCTTTGTTTTTTCAGAAAGGGTGGAATTGGGGGTAAAAATATCAAAATTGTGTGATATTTCTTTATTTTTTTTTCTTTCTTTTACATGCATATATATATATATATATACATGATTTTATTTTCATGTGAACTTGTTCTTATATTTTTTCCTATTTATCAGCGGATGAAGGTAAATAAATTTGGAAATTTATAACCTTGTATAATTGTCTTGTTTATTAGTTAAGAACATCACTTCACATTTTGACCTTTCCAAGATACCAATAAACATTCTTGGATGTGTTCATCAGCCCATCCCAAAAGCCTCAAAAATATTTTTCAAAATATTTTTTTTATTAACTAAGCAAATTTGGTTCGATTCAAATTGCAAATTGAAAATAACCATTTTACGAATGAGTTCGTTTTCGGATTTCCCCCCCCTTTTGTATTCTTAAATGACTAAAAAATATTCTTCAACAAAAAAAAAAAAAAAATGACTCAAAAAAAAAATTCGAGCCCAAAAATAATTGTTTTATTCCTAAGATTATTGTTTTACTTAGATTCGCATTATTAGCATTCAGGAATTTTCAAAAGGTTAAGAAATTTTTTTCGGCATATTTTTTATTAACTAAATAAATTTTAACTAAATTTAAACTCAGGTAAAAAAAAAAAAAAAAAAACTCTTTTACCCATATGTTCATTTCGGACCAACATTTTATTTCGGGCTTTTGCAAGAAGTTGAGAAGTAATACTTTCCTATTTCTTTGAGTCGGCGGCGATCACAGGAAAGAGGTTGCCCTTTTCCTGTGGAATACTTGGAATGAATTCGAAGTGATGTTCAAAGTGTCCGTATTTCATAGAAAAAAAAAGAACCGGAAGGCACGTGGGGACGTTAGAAATTTTGAAGCAGCTCTTTTTTGACTGCTGGGCTTCAGCAATGGATGACCTCGGACTGGACGTCCCCCACGGTTACCTAATACAAACAAATCTTAGCTAGGTTTGGTTGCTTTCTGATTTTTTGTGATCCCTATTTATTTATTTATTTATATATATATATATAGTTTTTGGTAATTATTTTTAGAGAAAGTGTGATAAGAGCGAAGGTGGATAGAACCTTATCTCCAACCCAAATAAATTATAGATAGAATGACAACCGATAGAAAAGTCCTACTTTTTCCGTCACAATTACATAATATTTTCTTAATTCTTATTCACAAAAGTGATAATAGTACTTTCAATTGTCTAATTGGGTACAAATCTTTTCAAAGTTCCACCGACACTGCCCAAAATAAATAGCAGCTGAATGTTTTGATTTTTAGTTTAGAATTAAGTGATTGTTTCATTAATTATTTGGGAATTTGATGGCTTTATTTTTAATGCCATTGTAATATATATAAGACTTTATTCCTTTGTAAAAAGACCTAAAAATACAAAACTGATTCTTTCAAATTTAAAAGTCAGTACATAATTTTCTCAGTATTTTGAATTAAAAGGTTAAATTAATTAATAGAGTGTTTGGTATAATAAAAAGTGAGATAAAATAAGATAAATTGTGAGTTCGTAATGCGTGCAGTAAGATAATTTTTAAAGATTTTTAGAAATTTTTAAAATATTTTTTGAATCTAAACACCTTCTAAATTTATGTTTCACAAGTCAATTAATTTAAAAAAAAAATAGATTTTCGCAGAATTAAACATATAAAAGTATAATTTTTACCTATTTTTATGCTAAATTAAAATAATAATTTTTTTTTTCATTTATTAGAGAGACCAAATTCACAATTCCTATATAAATTTTATCAGATATGCCATCTACCAAAATCTTAATAGAAATAGAGAGAAAAAAAAAAAAAAAAAGTATATTTATAAGAAATAGTTCAATGAACCAAAAAAAAAAAAATAGTACTTGCCTTATTTTGGTTTGCGAAAAGAGCGCGACTCACATCATAGCTCGTGTCGTTTTGTTCTTGGATGGGTGGCTATCATTGTTGTTCTTTTGTTCTTATATGTATTTATTAATACAATAATATAATAATAATTATAATAATATTATTACTATTCGTTACCACTACGTTTTACCATGATTGGCTAATCAATAAATCAAACCCAAAATCCCCCTAAAATAAATTATTGCTGTCACCAACAATATAATTATTATAAAATAGTTATATTGATGTATTATTCTATGGTTTATTCTTCCGTTACGCAACTCCAGCCTTGCAATTATGGGATACTCTACAACCCAATCCACGGAGGTAGATAGAAGCTTCGCCATCATGACAAGTGGGCCCCCAATGGTGCCTCAGCACGTGTCGAGTACAATGTTGTCTCCAATCGCCATCGCACGATTAGAATGGACTTCAACTTTTATTAACACTCAACATATGCACTGAAAAAGATGATGATTTTGTAATGACAATTTTAGGTCTCTATATGCATACATATATATATATATATCAGTGAGCCCTTCTATCTATAAAAGTTGCCCAACTAATTAAGCACTTAATCTTCTCCTAAAGATTCCCCTAGCGGGACGTTAGGTTTCCTGTTGTTGACTTAACTTAATTGGGTATGGTTTTCATATTTTTCACCTTTTTATTTTTTTTAAAATGGTTATCATATATTTTAATTTGTTTATATACATAAAAAAAATAAATTCTAAGAAATTGTGATGAAAAAATCTATTATACGAACATTGAATCAATCAATCAACGGTCATAATTTTATTACATTTAATCTAATAAATTTAATTTAATATACAAAAATTAATTTTAAAATAAAAATTAAATTAAATAAAATCTAATTGAAACATAATTAATAAAAAATATAAAAAGTTATATTACATTAAAATATTTACGCATGCATCCTCTTAACTAAAAATACCTTTACTTTTAGTAAAATTCTAAATTTATGTCTGTACGGAATCGTTTAGGAACTACTACTTTTTTAACTTTTTCTAAAATAATCACATTCATCTTCTTACATTTTAATTTATTTTTTAAATATTTGAGGATAAAAATATCAAATTAACAAAAGTCAAAAGTTAATTACTAAAAAGTTAACTTTTTTTTTTACACAAACATAAAAAAAAAAAATAATAATTTTTTAATAACTAATTATAAAAAAGTTAACTTTTTTATTTTTCTAAAGTTTTTCTATTTTATTAATTGAAGTGTCAAACTATTTTAGCTTTTAAATCCTTGCCTGCCAAGAAAAGTCGTGCTTGCTTTTGTTGACTATGCAGGAACAACTAAGGAGACTTGTGAATAGGTAAATGCCTTTTTGGTACTTTGTATTTTTAACATATAAAAAAAATTAGGCTAATAATCGATTTATTATATATATATATATATTTGAAATGCCAGTATGGCTACAATTTGGTAGGCCCTGTATCGTCAAACAATTCAACTCGGGATTGACTTAAATACCATAAAATGAGATACTAAGATCAACGATAAAAGAAAATATTTTTCTTTGAGAATGCTCTATAATGATATGTCAACACTGTTGATGTAGCTGGATGGAAGATTTGCTCTGTAGTCGATATCAACAGGGATTGATGTTTTACATTCATGAAATTTAATTTGTACAATAAATATGTTTAATTTCATTTTACAATTTTTTTAATATTCCGCATATAAAATAATCACTACATACAGAACATAATCACTACAAACAGAACATACACACTTATATACATTGGTCGAGCTAAATGGTAGCAAGGGGGCGAGTTACACCCTTAATTATTGAAATGCCTTGGTATTTTAGTTCTATTATAAAAATAAATTAATTTAAAATTGAGTTATTTTGGCCTTATTAAAAAAATTATAATTAATTCAAAATTTTTTAACATAAAAAGAGTTTACAAAAATTAAATTCAAGTATTTTTTTGTGAAATAAAATACATTTTTTTACTATATTATTAAATACTTTTATTTTAAATATGAGTAAATATAATATTTAACATAATAAATTTTATTAATAATAAAATTTAATTAAGATTATATATATGTGTGTGTGTGTGTGTTTTTTTATGAAATGAGAGACATCCTAATATACCTCTGGGTTATTAGAAAAACTAGTTAAATTATTAAACTGTGAAAATTTATTTACTAATTTAATATTTAAAAATAAATTTTTTTCTTAAAATAAACATTGTTTTTTTTTTCATCCTTTTAACTATAACGTAATTCATTTTTTCTTTTCTTTAGTGTTTAGTATCCGTTAGTCAAAATTACGAGTCTGCCTATACAAACATATATATATATATAGTGTGCAACAATATCGCCATGCATCTCTACCAAGATTCTTCTGATTGTAAAGGTAGAATCAGTGTGAATTAATACAGAAATTTATTAGAAATTTAATTAACAATAGTGAGCATACTTGATTTTGGCATTAAGTGTCACATTTATAATAAGAGATATTAAATCACATTTGTAATAAGAGATATTAAATAAAATATAAGTTAGATAAAAGGAGTGTATAATGACTATATTACCCTTATGTATAATGTACGTATATTGACAGTTTACCTTTTATTTAATATATTTTATTCAGTATTTATCGTACGTTGGAGTGTTAGAGTGGTGGGTGAGATATGACCATAAGATTTGTCTGAATATCATATCACACCTGTCACTTATAAGATAATGAGCTCATTAGTTAGCAAATTAGTAATAAATCAACGAAATAGTAATAAATAAGCTAAATTTATTACTTAACAATATTAATAGTTGAAAGTAATTAAAATCTATATTCTTTTCCTATAGGACATACCTACTGTGATTAAGGACGTCTTAAATTTATCATTCAATGTGCTCCTTAAAAATACTTGGAATTCGACCACTCATCTATAATATTTTTTGTACCAACATATATATATATATATATTTGTTCCTCGAAGGTATTGTCTGCTTTGGAAATAACAAGCAGATGGATCCACCTCTTTAATGAAACAGGGGAACTCTCTCACAAATTTGTTCAGGGTGTACTACTTCCACCTTTATCACTTGAGAGGTTAGGAGCATGAGATGCGGATAGAGCATCTTGCCAAACGTTTTTGAAAGAATCTTATGCATAGCTAAAAAGATGAGCCCACATCCATATAATGTATAGATACTCTCGAAACAAAGAACCTTTGTGTGACAAAATTTTCTCTAACATTCTGTTTAAAACAATAGTTTTGATGGGATTTGATTTTATTTAGTGAAAATTGTCTTTAAATTTTATATTTAGGATAAAATGATATTTAATGAATCAGATTTTATTTGATTTAAATTCTAATATTCTAATGTTTTCATACAATTTCAAATAAGGCCTAAATTCTTTTGAGTTTTTTTTGTGGGTTTAACCTTTGGCGCAATAGCCTTTATTTTCGTTGGAGCTTTCTTTTCCTTTGCCACTTTCAGAGTCTTCGATTTTGCTGCGGCCGGTTTCTCTTATGTCGGAGCACTAGCAGCGAACTTTGGTCTGGATTCACAGGTCTCTGCTGCAAAGCTACCAACAATCAAAATGGAAGAAAATCCTAGTAGCGGATTCAACGGACTCTGCTGCAAAGCCCTCGTTCCTAAATCTTTGTCCTCTACCGAAAATCTTGACAGCGACGGTATCCCACGGCACCATTCCAGTCGCCGCGCCTTGCAAGCGCCAGCATACCGATTGAAATCGGCACGTCTTTTACTCTCGATCATGTCTTTTGATGCCAACATTGTCGCGACATCAACATCGTTCCCAGCTCCGTAGTTTGGCAATAACAAGATTGGAATCGACACCAAATTTGAGGACGAGTCGCTGCTACTCGAAGAACTTAAAATCAATACTAGACAGTTTTGGAGTAAAATCCATAGCAAGCACATCTAGCGAAGTTTTGTAAACAGAGATATCAGCAGATGACATTAATTTAGTGCTTCTTGTTAGAGCAAAGTCGTTAGTTTTTGTCCTTTCCAGTCAACATTCCCCGGGCCATGTAGTGCTTAGGGAGATTACCAATGCTAAATTTAAGTGAAAGCAAAATGTGGTGAACGTTTAGCCCCTTTTGAATGCAGATATGATCTTTGCTTAGGCCAATCAACACTTTTGTCACTACCTAATAACTTCTGAAATTTGTTCTTAATCCTTTTCTAATTAGCATTCTAATGTCATCCCAAAGCATTTTAATTACATATTAATGGCAAAATAATGCTTCGATTTTGAACCCAAGGTGTTATTTTTTTTAGGGTAAGTGTTTTGGGATTCACTTGGAATAATTTTGTCTTTATTGTAAAAATTATTGTTGACTGGTTGACTTTTATAGTTCTGTTAAAATTTAATGATGCAAACTAACAGGGAGAGGTGTCGAGTGTTAGTAACATTTTAAAATAAGAGGTATTTGTTAATTTCAAATGTTGAGTGGGTTTAAATGTAATTATTCAAATATCAAGGGGTCTAAGTGTAATTTATCCAATCCTAAAAATAAAAAATAAAAAACTTTTCTTTGAGTGGCCACACAACAAGCTCGCCATATGATCTACTGATCACAATTAGAAGAGCGAATTCAAAAATATAATCATCTACTATTAAATATTTAAGTAGTGGATTTGCTTTGACTAATAATTAATTAATTATAAAACTAAATATATTGGATCTTATTCAAATATAAAAAAAAAATATATTAAATATAATATGGTCAAATGTGGTATTTTTTTAAATCAATTCAATTCTATATAAGTTCCAAACATAAAATTTAGTTCAGTTTTTAAATTTAAATTGTGTTCCATTTTTCAAACACAAATTTCATTTGTCAAATCAAATCAAATGAAATCAGTTCAAATTCTTAGTTTAAAATGAGATCAATTCTATTGGTTGAATATTTTCAACTATAGTGTAAAAATAACTATGGATTAGCCCCTTATAATTTAGGTAATATTATCTCATGTTATTGAAATTAATATATTTAAAACTATGGGGGTGTTTGATTTATCAAAACCCCCTAACATATATTATTTTTTTAGTTATTCTAATTAAATTTCACCACATATCGCTTTTATATCAATTTTTGAGTTCTAAGAGTTACAACGAAAAATTTACTATATTGACAGTGGTAAAAAATGAATGATTGAAATTTTTTGCACTTTGATTCAATGGTTTCAATTTAATGTAATTAAAATTATTTTCAAAATAAAAATAAAAATATTAAAAATTTGATTAGAGTACAATTAATTTAGAATGTGAAAGGTAACATATCATTAAAGTGTAAAAAATTTTAATTCTTTATTTTTTACTACAACTCATGTAAAGAATTTTTTCACTGCAATCTTCTAGAATCTTCAAATTTTGTACTTTTTTGCCAACTAACACAACCTATACCTAAAATAAATTTCTAAACTAATTATTATTAAAGCCACTTGATACTCAAACAAAAAAAGTTCTGCTGCGGTTGATATGCCAAGGTAATTAAAAGTCTAAAACACATTATGTGCTAATTACCGCAAGCAAAAGTTATAATAAACAATTCACTTAGAGAGTGTTTAAAGTGATAAAAGTGAAATAAAATAAAATAAGTTATAAGTTTGTAACTCGTGTAATAAAATAAAAATAAATAATTTTTAGATATTTTTTAAAAAACTTCAAAAAAATTTCCCTTTTAGCGATTTTTAGAAAATTTTAAAAAAAAAATCATAGAAATATTTTATGCCAAACAAACCCTTAAGTTATTTACCTTCAACAAACGCCACACTTCTCCTATGCATCAATGAACTACCTAATTTCATGTACATTGCTATGATCCCACCTAGTGGTTTACTAATTAAAGATAGGTACCTTTCATTTCCTTTTGCACTAAGGAACAGAGAGACAGAGAGACAGAGAAATGTATGTATATATATTCATTATTCAATATCAGAACTTTATTGTAACCAAATTCATAAATATATTCTTCTGCTCATATATAATAGAAATTTTTAAATTGAAAATGATATTGCCATGTAATTTGGTGGAAATTTTAACACATGAAGCAATGTAAAAATGAAATATATATAAATAACGCCAGTATTTATAAAAAAAAAAAAAAGGATATGCCCATCGAGGTAATTTTTGTTTATAAAAATAATATTGACACATTATTTTAATAAAATTTTCTCAATAAAAAGAAAATTATTTTAACAACAAATGTTGGTGAAGTGTCTCTATCAGTGGAAATTACCAAATAGCATAAAAGTTAGCTAAAACTTATCTTTCAAGCAGTAAGTCAAGACTTTACTTATGTGGATGCTTTTTCAAGTGTAAGCATCAGCACTAAAGCTGTCACATTTGTTGAAAC
>JAVXUM010000017.1:6976864-6988460 GCA_035590655.1 Pouteria glomerata | reverse complement strand
CGCGATTTACCTCCCTCATGTTGCTCCAGGGCAGGAGTAGTGGGGGCCCCTAAGGTCAGGGTATGACCTTTTTTTTTATATATGCCTCTGAAGCCAAACCCTATGTGGCCAACCAAACACCCCCCTAAACCAAGGTGTACGAAAGAGTGTTGATTAATTTTCTTTCAATGAAATTATTTAGAATAATGAAGCCACAAGATTAAGAGTTCATTTGGTGGGGTAAAAAAGATAAAAAATAAAAAGTAATAAAAAATATAGTTTAAAAAAGTTTTGATATTTGACCCACAACTACTAAATTATATTTTTTAAAACTTAATAATAAAATTTTTTAATTTTTGTGTCAATTTTCTAAAGAAAAAAATTGTCTGAATAGTTTTTTTGGTTTCGTTAAAACGGTTTGATGTTTAATTTTTAACTTTTACGTTAGTTTTTTGAAAAAAAAAATTCTCAGAACAGTTTTTCTAATTCCGTTAGAACAGTTTTGTATTAGAATTTATTGAAATGATTAAAAACATTTTTGATATCTGTAGAAAAATTATTAAAATTTGTGAAATGTTATTAGAATTTATAAAAAATTTATAAAGGTTTGTAAAAATTTATTAGGGTATTTAGATATAAATAAATTTATAAAAATTTTACAAAATACGAGAAGAACAAAATGTATTAGAAAATTTTAGTGATTCTCAAAGATTTTTAAAAATTTTTAATATTTTTCAGTAAACGGCCCTAAGTTAAAAATTAGACACATGCACGCATAAAATCAATTTTTACGTTCTTGACAACAACTAAGGGGGTGTTTGGGTGTGTACTTTATTCTAAAAAATTCTAAAAATTTCTGAAATTTTTTTTAAGTTATCTCACTGCACGTCTTACGAACTCATAATTTATCTCATTTTATCTCACTTTTCATCATACCAAACACCTTCTAAATAAAAAGTAATAATAATTTTTTAGCAAAAGGCTTCAATTTTAAAAAAACCAATTCTTCAATGGGTCGCAACCAAAGTTAAAATCAATTGAAAAAAAAATAAAATCAGCCAACCTAATCTTAAATCTAAATTAATCTTTTTTTTTTAACTCATCTTATTTAAATTAAATCATTTTAAATAAAATATTTGAAGAATATATATATATATATAAGAAATGATGTGGTTGATTTGGGTTGAAGGTAATGCATCGATTTCAAAGGTAGGGAGAGAGAACCAGTGTGAGGGTGTTGATTTTGGTTGGGTTCACATCTCACATGGATGCCGGCCATGTGCGGTGGTGGTAGGGCCCTTTGTCGAACATCCACCCATTATCACCTGCTGCCAACGATAATCGCATCGCTTAGTGCTAAAATAAAAAATTTAAAAATTTTAAATATTTTTATAAATATAAATTATAAAATTATAAAATTTAAAATTTTTATTTATTATATAAAATATAAAATATCAACTTTTATAAATTTATACAAATTTTTATCAACTTCAAACACACCGTTATGGAAAGAGACTCTCCTATTTGTTCACGGCATCAAGGTCGTTGTCTTCCCTTTAATATATTTAATCAAAGCTTTAGTCCACTGAACACCAGCACATGATCAGTTTACATGCATGGGTACAAAGTTTCTCACCTCATTAATTATTGAGCTTGACAAGGACATGTAATTGTAATTAAGATTTATTAACTGTACATCACTGCAATTTTGTCAATTTTAGTATTTGCTGAATTTAGCCCTATTATCAATCCTAGCATACTCTTTTTTTTTTTCTTTCTTCTTTTATTTATTTATTATTATTATTTTAAAATACTTTGAGAGATAGATCAACCAATTAAACACTACCTCGATATAGGAGCTATTTGGCGGACTAAAAATCATTGAAAAACTCTAAAAAGTTCTACTACTTTTTTACACATTCATACCTATCATAACTTAAAAAAAAAAATCAATATCTTTAAAAAAAATTACATAACTCAAGTTTGATTAATGAAATAACTGTAATTTTTGTTTAAAATGTTATCATCGTCATCCCAACTACTAAACAAGACCCATTGTCAATATTTTTTGACTAGATTTTAAAACCGTTTCGACAGATTTGTCACTATGTTTCGACAGATTTCTCTGTACCAAAGTTGTACTGACGGATTTCTTTATACAAAAATTAACAAAAAATAAAAAAGTTTTACTATTCATCTCTGAAAAATATGGTTAACATTCCAAACACTCAAAAATCACTCAAACCATATTTTTCATTATTTTCGTTGCATCAAAGGCTCCCATAGTATGGTTGAAATAGTATGGTTAGAAGTTTGATACAATAAAAATTATTGTTAATATGATGGAGTTACTATTGTGAAAAAAATAATAATTTTCTTGTGATGATTTGAAATTTTGCATAAAATCATAATGTTAAACAACTCAAATTTATAATAAAATTAATATTTAATTTGACAAAATAATATTTGAATAATTCTTCTTAAATAATTAAGTCCAAACCTATTGATTTGAAATTCGTAAATACAACTGTAATTTTAATGTTATTTAAAAATGTCGTACAAAGGAAAATCTGACAAAGCAGTGTGACAAATTTTGTTCATCATCTCTAATAATAGGACTCTGCCAAATTATAAATAATCAATAACCGTAAAGGTTCCACTTCCGGTCTCCCACAAGAAGGAAATTCGTAAAGTGGGCAAGGAGTTACCTTCAAGACGGGCTGATCAGAGTTGAAAATTCTTCCAGGATTGGGACATATTCTTATTGGGTTGGGCCTCTAATTATCAACGCATGCATTTCCATAAACCACATCAAAGGTCCTAACTTTTTTTTCATGGGGCCCCACTTTGGGCCTGTCTTGTGTGTGTATATAGGCTGTAGCCCACTTAATGGTCGCTGTAGACCACCCACCCGCGCTAAATAAATGAATATATACTATATATTTCAATATTGAATTTGTTAAAAAAATTAAATAAATAAAGTGACATACACATATTTACACATTTTTTTTTTTTATGTAGTTAAGCTAAAAAGATCTTTTCTTAATTATCTTTTTATGTATTTACTTATTTTTTATCATTTGTAAATCGAAAATCAGTATTATTGTAACATAACATGATTTGGATAAATAAAGACTATAAATTAAACTCTACGTAGTAGCTCAATTGGTAAAAACTTGAGTTTAATTAATTTTCAGTAATTATTAATTTGAATTTTCTCTAAAAAATGAGTTATAACATTCTTCTCTATAACTTAAGACAATCACAATCTAGAGTGTTAAGTGGGAGATTTTCTAAACTCATTACCTATGGTTTGGTGTTAATTGAAGTGCAATTAAATTCAGCCGGTTAATTGCAACATTTTATTAGGATTTTTTTTTTGAATTTTATTTGGATTTTTTATTTCACAAATTCGTTAAAAGGCCGCCTTTTTTTTCTTTTTTCTTTTTTTTTTTTTGATAAGTATAACAAGCCGCCTTGTTTTGACATTTTCTTTTGACTTGTAAAAAAAATCACACGTGGCACAAATCCCATTTTTTAGGTTAACTAATTCTTTAATCTTTTCTTGACTTGGAAATATAAATAAAACAACTCTCAATTCAAAATGAATAAGTTAACTTTCCAATTAAGCAAGCAGGGTACGTGGCATTATTGCTACGCTTCCAAGTGTGAAAATATATGTTATGGTCATCCTAGTTAATTGACCATTAATTGTACATCTTTCAAATTATTATTATTATTTTTTTTTTAAAATTGAAGCTCGTGAGTCTCCCCCACAAAACCTAATGAGATTGGAAGGAGGCGAGGTAAGTATATAGGAGATTGAATTATGATATATCAATTGTTTAATAGTAATAATAAATTATTTTTGTAAAAGTTATACATCAAGTATTTAATAGTAATAATAAATTATTTTTTTAAAAGTTACATTAATACAACTAAATTTCAAAACTGTTATCTGACAGAATTTAGTGGACCAACAATCCACAATATGAACTACTCATATATATGTATATATATATATATTTTAAATTTTTACCTTCTAAACCTCCTATGCATAATTTTGTGTGCAATACTCTATAAATAATAGAAATATATTTGAAATATACATTTGCATATTGTTTTGTTTTCTACATCAACTTTTTATGGATTTCTATAATATGTAATGAATTTAATTTATTTATTTTAATTACCAATCTAATCAATTCATTCTAATTTTTATTTTTAATAACAATTAGCCCATAGTATTATAATAACATTATAAAAAATTATCCCCTTAAAGTAATATCAAAGTTCAATGAAACAAAATTTGACAAGGTCATTTATATATTTTTAAAAATATATGTTTGATTAGAATTTTTTAAATGGTAAGACTCTAATATTTGTTAAGTTAATAAATTATAAAATAATAAGTTATATTTATAAGATAAATGTAAATACTAATTATTAATTAACATAATTAATTATTTTAAGAGACATGTATGATATATAATTAAAATATTCAATAAGATGAACATAATATTGTGAATTGTTACTAATATTATATTTAAAAAAAAATATTATTTTTACGTTCTCTATACTTAGAACTAGAATCACTTTCATCCTTTATATTTTAAAAATATGTATTAATACTCTTGTACTATTCACAAAAGCGACAAAACTGACAAAATTGTTGAAATTAACAGCAAGTGTACTTTATGTTTTAGATAAGCACAAATGTGCTATATTCTTCATAAAAATATGTGATGAACAGACGAAAATGCCTTTCTTCCCTATTGTTTTGCTATTTTAAAGTTTTAGTATTTTATGTCTACAATGCCAAATGCCAAACTCAAGTTTAATCAGGTTCAAGAACTACACAACTGAAAAAACTTTCCCTTTCTTTACTGTTTTTATAGGATTTATCTACGCAAGAGAGTTTTGGGAGTTTAGGAGTAAACCCAGGTGGGTTTGAGAAGACGATGGTAAAGAAAGAAAGAGAGAGAGAAAAAAAGAGGAAGAGAGAGAAAAGATTAGGGGATGCAAATATACTTATTCTTTGATTTGAAAAACTTGCTTTTGAAAGATTTGAATTTAGAGGCGAGTTTGATTTTTGGATTGGATACATACGAAATCTTATATATATATATATATACAAATGAATTATATATATCAAATTTGAATTTTCTATAAATCTCCATCAAATCAAAAACAAATTCTATATATACATATATATCAAATCTATTTTAATAGATTTGTTACAAATCACCACCAAATCACAAATGAAAAGAGAAAATGGGTCTGCTACCACCGAAATCTTACCTTTCCTTCTTCCGTCTTCAGCTACAGCGAAGGATACTTGCCAGATTTTGGGACGTAGAAGCGTTTCAACTGATTTGGAGGTATATCGACTTTGAGAGCATTTTTTGCTTTTCAGCACTTAATATTACGATGTTGGATTTGTCAATTTAGTGAATAGTACATATAATATTAGTGTATATTTTTTAAACATAAAGAATGTAAGTGATTATGAGTCTAAGTAAAAGAGACGTGAAGATAATTTTTCTTATTTTAAATCTAAATATATCTAATCGGATGGATGTAAAGGTAATTTCTCTTACTTTAAATTAAAATATATCTAATTGGATATTATTTCATGAGTTTATATATGTACACTAGATGTTGTATACACAATGTGTATATTTTTTGTTAAAATTTTTATTTTAAACAAAACAAAAATAAAAATTAGAGGCATAGATGTTAAATAATCTGGTTGTTAAAATTTTAAAATTAGTGAAGTGAATTAACTAGGGATAATTTTTAAATTTTATTTGATTTAAATATTGAATTTGATGGGAGTTTAAAATTTTATTAATCTTTTGACTTTAACATTTTTTAATTATGATTATGTTTGAAGTGATAAAAAAATGAGATAAAATGTGATAAAGTGAGATAAATTATAAATTCGTAATTTGTATAATTAAATAAGTTTTAAAAATTTTTAAAATTTATTATTTTTTTTTTTTGACAAATTAAACCGTGCCTGCAAATGCGTGGGACATAAGTGACGTGACATAGCATTGGTTCCATCAATTTTTACAGCGACAGCCAATGCTAAATTTTTATTTATTTATTTGTCAGTTGGTTTTATAACAGATGATGTCGTTGGTCAAGTCATCCATCAAACTATATATGTATAGGGATTGGTGGAATCGAAAAAGATTAGGTTAGTTCATATCTTGAGTCGCAAACTTAAAAATTAACAACCTTTTCCTAATCTCCAATGCCATCTTCTTCCTCGCGCCAACTGTCAGGTCGGTATAGGTAGAGGGAAGCATTTGATGGCATATATTTTTTTTTTTTATAATTTTTAGTAATATTAATAATTTTTAATGTGTTTTGTAAAATAAATAATAATTTTTTATAATTTTTAGACGTTTGATAAAATTTTTTATAATTTTTTATATTTTTAACAATTTTTGATAATTTTTAATAATTTTAAATAATTTTTGAATTAAGAAGTTATTATAATAGAGTAAAAAAATAACAAAAGTTGATGATTTATCAAACACTTAAAAATAAAAAGATTGGTAATTTTTTACTAACAATGTTGCTACCAAATGCCCTCAAAGTTTGTCTAATTATTAATTTTAGAATTTCAGAGATTAGTTGAAATAAGTACAAACTAATTCGGATATTCTAAGTTAAAAAAAATATACAAAAATTTTACACAAAGACCTTGGCATCTCTAAAAATAAATAAAAATAAAAAATAACCATTTTGCACTTATAAGTTATACAAGACACTTTAATAATTAATTGAGTATTTTATAAATATTCATAAAATTTAAAAAAAAATAAAATAAGTGGGTAAATTTTGAAAAAAAAATAAGTAAAATTTAGTGAAATAAAAAAACAAAAATTAATTTTACATTTAATAAAAAATTTAAATTAATAAAAATTGATATTTTTTAATGAGTCAAACGACCCCGCAGTATTTTCTATGGATTATGTGGCACAAAGTTAAACAGAAACCTAATTCACCCATTAGAGGTTCTGACCAAACCATCAACATCAAGGTGTAATAAAATAGGGCTACGTGTAAAACCAAATCCTCTCTCTTTCTTGCCATATCGTCTTATAAAAATTAAAGTAACGATAAACAACCAATCTATTTTTAAGAGAATAACTAACCAAATATGCTCTTAATGGTTCATTCAAAATTGACAATTCACTGGAACGTTTAGCTCTTTACAAAATAAAATAAATCTTTACAAAAAAAAATATTGTACTCATAATACAAATTAAATTATGAAATTACTATTTTATAAATATATATTAATTTGTATAATTTCAAACACATCCTTTATGTCGTTTCTCATAAGTAATTAAAAAATATAATTAAATGCGATTTGCTCTATTATTATTTTTTTAAATATTGTTTTATTATAAATTTTGATCAGAAATTTGTACAAAAATACGCACCATGCAGTTGTGTATAAATAGCAACACCATTTTAAAGAGACGGCATTTAACATTAATCTATAGTTAAGATAAGAAGACAAAAAATAAAAAATAAAATAAAATAAAAATTAATATCTGCTAATATGAAAAAGTTGGGTAGAGTTATCGCGAAAAGGGCCTCCTGTTCATATGTATTTTTCTAAGTTGAAACAGAAAAGGAACCAATGAGAGCATTCAAATTTTGAAAAAAGAGGCTTACAGATAACAGTGTTTTCAGTTCCGTGATATTAATTTTTGACCGTTAAATTATGATTTTAATGTATTTAAGTATATTTTAATTAAAAAATACATAAATATATGAGAATTTAATTTTTTTTTTTTTTTTTTTGAGTACTTAAGAATTTTTAAATTTTAATCTAACAAGAGTAATGCGCTGATATCAACATTAACCCCAATCTCCTTCAAATTTGGTAAGATAAAGATCAGATGTAAAATTGCAGGCGTGAAGAGGTCAATCTTGTCCAAAAAGTCAACATCCCGCGTCCCGGTATCCCAAGTCAATATCAGGCTGATCAATCAGAACTAACCGGGCACCTTCTTCTTCTATACCCACATAAGCAGTATTTACAAAGCAACGGCAACCGCGTTCATTCTCTGAATATTTCAAGACGCTCACACGCTTTTTCCTTTATATATATATATATATATATGTATCACCCCTATTCAACACACAAACACATCACGCTCGATTGCTCAAAACTCTCATTTTTCCTACCAAGACCCTTCCCAATCTCTGTTCTCCTTGTTGATTTCTCTTCAGATCCATGGGCGATCGGAAGCAACCGCACTTGAACGGCGCCTACTACGGCCCCTCAGTCCCTCCGCCGGACACCTACCACCGCCCCGGCCGAGGCGGCGGCGGCGATTGCTGCTGCTGCGGTTGCCTCTGCAGCTGCCTCTTCAACCTGATCTTCAAGATCGTCTTCAGCATCATCATCACCGTCGGCCTCATCATCTTCTTCTTCTGGCTAATCTTCCGTCCAAACAGGGTGAAGTTCCACGTCACCAGCGCCGAGCTTAGCCAGTTCGACCTCAACACCACCACCAACAACCTCCACTACAACCTCAGCCTCACCCTCACCATCCGCAACCCCAACAAGCACATCGGCGTCTACTACGACCGCCTCGAGGCCCGAGCTTTCTACGAGGGCCAGCGCTTCGCCGCCCAGTCACTGCCCAAGTTCTACCAGCGCACCAAGAACACCACCACCTTGAACATCCCCTTCACCGGCCAGAACATCGTCGTCCTCGCGGAGAAAAAGCTTTCCAACTACAATTCCGATAAGAGTTCGGGGACTTATGGGATTGATATGAAGATCTATCTTCGTGTTAGATTCAAGCTTCGTGCTGCTAAGACCCCCAAGTTCAAGCCCAAGATCAAGTGTGATTTGGAGGTCCCATTGGACTCCAATGGAAAAGCTTCTGGTAGCTTTGATACTAAGAAGTGTGGGCTTGATTGGTAGTTCTCTTTCTGGGTCTTCTTCGTTTTTGATGGTGCCATGGATTTCTGATCGTTAGTTTATTCTTCTACTTAGCATCGACTATGTTGATTATACAGGTGATATATACACTCACGTATATATTGCCGAATATTCTTTCGTTGTTATTGTATTTTTTTCTTTCTTTTGGGTTTTGATTCAGAGCTCTGTTTTTCATACGCACGCATTGCTGTTTGTGAATAAATAATGCAGTTTACTTCTTTTTTTTTAATTTTTTTTTTCTCAGTTCTATTATTTTTATTGGAGTTGTTCTTAACGATTAGAATCTTTTATGCATTAAGATAAGATGGTGTTTGATGCAATCAAAAACTGGGCTCATTCCAAAGAAGTAGTTTTCATTCTATATGACCGTTGAGCAAGAATACCAAAAGGCAAAAATGTGGCTGATAAATCTTATATAATTGATTAATTAAGAAAAAGGTAAGAAACAAAAGCACTTACCAAAAAAAAAAAAAAAAAGGAAACAATTAACAAAAGCATAAAGTGGACTTGTTATATTTTGAGGGAGTCTATCCTCGAGAGCCTTTCTACAAATGCCATTTGGCCTGTAATCGGTTGAGATTTTACAATTCTAACTAGAAACTCAAAGAGGGATGCTTTTGCCAGTCAGATAGATCCGAGCCGTTAATTCACATCGGGCTTCGCTCTTGCATTTTTCAAATCCCAAATTACCCTTTGGAAGAGGCTGATGCCGGTCCTCTGACTCGACTTGTGAAAGCAAGAACCAGAGTCACAGAACAGATAGAAACCCATTTGCTGCCAACTCTTGACTAAATCAAAGCCACAAACTGATAGAAATGAAGACAAAAAATCGTATTCAATCATCTCTAATTAAATGGGCATTATCAGATTCAAGAATCTTGTTCTTCGTAGTAGTCGTCCTGTTTGTCATAGGGTGTAAGTTTGCGACTAACCTAACATCATTCCATGGGATTGATTAAAATGACGTGACAACAATGGATTTATAATTAACAATAATTCAAGTTGAGACAACGCTCTAACTGTAATGGATCAACAAACAATTACCCAAGAAATAAGCAACCTCAAAATACGTGGAAAATAAAGAGATTGAATACTAAAAATTAATTAGAAAGAACCCCTTTACGAGTAAGGGTGTTTAAACCTAAGATGGGTTAGTTTGGGTGGTACACTAGGAGGACTTGGGAACATCAGTCCATGATTGTAGGTTTGGTTCTCCACGAAACGATTTTGTTGATGTGAATATTTTTGACCTCGGAAATTACTAAGGTTAAGTGTTAACACGCAACGTGCCCGAAATTAGGAAATTTGTAATCTGGGTGTAGGTCTAAAGTCTTTGCCTTGAGAGATTTTTTTCACATCATAAAAAAACAAAAATAAAGAAAAAAAATCTCCATTATTCACGAGCTAAGTACAAAGAGTATTATAGTAATATGCATAGTTTATTCTTCTAAACTACTAACCACACCAATCAAATTGGATGCCTTCACAAACGAATTATACTAAATCCTTACCTGCACTTGATAAAGAATATATTCACACGTTCGAAGAACTCACATTTAAAGTGTTTGAAAGATGAATCATTCATAATTAGGTTAAGAGAGGTCTCTTTGAATCTCGCAAGTAATCCCATCTTCATAGAATTATAAAATTTTATGTTTTTAAAACCTTTAACAAAGTCTTCTAATAATTGTTTCCAACTTTATTTTTCAATTTCAAGAAAAAAAATGTTTCCAACCTTCTTGAAATCTTTCTTTTCTAGCATGTCTTAGATTTTTCTCATCACAAAAACTAATTTGTAGAGTGAAGGAAAGCTTTCGCTCAAACTTGTATACTGACGACTAGTTCCTTCCACAAACGATGTGAGAACTTAAATAATCTCTCTCTTCACACATCAAATCTTGAATAAATTGAGCCTGAATCTTGATATCAGTTGTTAAATAATCTTGGAAATCTCCCATCTCCAAAAACTAGTTTGTAGGATAAGTTTTTCTTTTATATTTAAATTTTAACCGCCAACTCCTTTTATAACTGATGTGAGAACCCAACAAATTTAATAAACTTCTTTATCAAAGTTAATATCTAACAATATAAAATTAAAGTCATTATTTTATTAATAAATTGTCAAATACAAATAAAAAATTAATCTAACTGAATATTATAGTGCAACTCGGACAATGTTGATAATATCTATACACATATCGAATAACACGGCATGTAAAAAAATAAAAAAAAATGCTCTCACTAAAATGAAAATATTGTTGGGTTTTTCATTTATTTCTTTTCCTTAGATAAATGGTGGACTTCAAACTTTTAATTTAATTTAATTTTAATAGTAATCTTGTCCAAAGGGTTTACAAAATGATTTGCTAAGAGATCTTTTGGTAGTACTATCATTTTTTTATTTATATTTTGTGTTTTTATATTCTATTATCTTTTTTTTTTAAATAAAAAATAAAAATGTGTTTAGAAATGTAATTTTATTTATGATTATTGACCGCGTATAAATAGTGCGTCTAAAACGAACCCCCAAGTGTAAGGGCGTGCGGTGTAGTTTTACCTAGTGGTTTCTAGGATCGTATCCACAGGGAATTCTAGGTTTTAATTTCTAAGTTATCAAAGCCTATCTAGTTTCAA
>JAVXUM010000017.1:6920422-6935820 GCA_035590655.1 Pouteria glomerata | reverse complement strand
TTTTTTTATTCCAAATATAATTTTAATAAATTTATATTTTTTCCTCAAATATCAACCCGTGCTTTGCAGGGGCTTACTTTACTAGTTTATATAAAAAAGGGCTTGTGCACAGTTAATTTTAGTCGTTCAACATATTTTTGTTTAAGACATTTTTGCCCTTAAAGAAACTGCATAGCAGTAACAGCAAGGCGTCAACTCTCGCCAGGTTTTCTTTAGTTATTTATTTTTTGACCATCATTCTACACGAATGGAGTACGTGGCTCTGATTGTCCCCCTTCAGTTCTTTTTTTATTATTATTTTAGAATTAAATAAACTTTACACTTTCAACGTCATATTTGGATAATTTTTTTTTTTCCAATTATGCTCTTCTTATTTTTTATTTATTACCATTTTACTTTTATATGTATCTTTATTCAATTTTTATAAGAGTTATATTTTTTAATTTTTGTTTCAATTTTTTTAAAAGTTACGATTTTTTTTAATTCTGTAAAATAAATCGCAATGCCATTTTAACGTATATATTTTGTTACTTTTTTAGTTGTCCCCTTATTTTATACGTGACACTAAATTTTTGTCCTTCAAGTGTAATATTATTTTTTTATTATATTATTTCACATTTATTGAAAATTTGCCCTTTCATTCGCTTTTTTGTATCTCTCTCTCCAAGTAAAAGAAAGAGAGAGTAGGATAGGAATTTAAAATTTCTTTTTTTGTTTATATTTTGTTTGGATAAAGAATTTATCACAAGAAAAAGATTTATTTAAGTTATGATACAAAATGCAAGAAAATGTATGAAATATAAAAAATTAAATTAAAAATTTTAATATCTTAATTATTACCTTTTATTTTAATCTTTTAAATTTAATTAGATAATTAAGGTATATATTTAGAATTTTATTTTTCTCATTTTTCTTGTCCGTTTCTTATATTTTCACTTTATTTTTCTTTTTTTATACCAAATTCTTACGCCAAATACAATTATTTTTTTTTAGAGTTTTAGATTTTCTTTTGAGGAGCTCAAATATTTTTTATTAATTATATTTCCCTCTTTCTTTTTATCTCTTTATATCATATTATTTTATTTTTTCTCTCTCTCAACCCCATCTCTCTCTATATATAAAAGAAATGAAAGAGATATAAATTTAAAATTCATTCTCTTACATTGACTTTGATGGAAAATAAAATGAAAAATGAATGAAAATTAGTAAATTAAAATTAATTAAATTAAAAAAACTAATATATTAGTAAACATCTTTTCTTTTATTATAGTTTTTAATCCAGTTAGATAAGAATAAAATATTTTTTTTGTAATTATTATCACTATATCATTTTATTATTTTATTCAATACTTGTCAATTTTTTTCTTTCGCATCCACTTAGAATATGTTTGACTCAATAATTTGTCACAAGAAAACAAATGACATTTTTACAATTTCTATCTCCTATCCACCTTAATTGTGATAGAAAACACAAGAAAATAATTGATTAAATTTAAAAAATAATATATTAATGAATATTTTCTATTTCATTATATTTTTTAATCTATTTAACTAAAAATATATATTTTATGAGATTTTATATTTTATACTTTTATGCATTTTCTTAATTTATTTTTTTATTTTTTCTTTTACTTTTTTTTATTTCAAATATAATTTTAATAAATTTATATTTTTTTCTCAAATATCAACCCGTGCTTTGCACGGGGCGATTGTACTAGTTATAGTTAAACGCCGTGTGCTGTCAAATTGTAGAGTGTGGCATTGGATTTCAATTTCCAATTGGGTGCTTGCCCATCTATGTGCGCACATACGTATTGAGAACATAGTTATCAGGCCCGACTTGGGTCTTGACCCAGTTCAAGTACCGGATTATTGAGACACCGAGTCAATTTATCGGGCTACTGGATCAACTAGGTTATTCTGAAATTAAAAAAAGAAAAAAAAGAATTGGGTTAGTGATTGGGTCAACACTGGGTCGACCGATTTTTTCTAAGTTGACCGAGTTTCACCGGATTAACTCCTTAACAGGTTAATTCTCCAATCCGGCCCAGTTCAACTGTTGGGTTACCGGGTTAACGGTCAACCCGCCAGGCCGGGTTAGGTTTAACAACTATGATTGAGAACATATATTTTTCTCTGCTTTGGTAAGTGTCTTCCTATTCGTTGTTGCGACTACCGGCAAGCTATAAACGCAAATTAGATTTTTTTTTTACAGTATATTTAGATTTAATTTGAGGTAAGGGTGGAATTAAATATAACTTGAATTGATTATACATGGTCTAATTAATTTGATGAATTTTTGTGATTAATTAATTTCTTGTTGCGTGATTTATTATATGATTGTAGTTGTCTTATGGATTGAAAAAGTATATATAAATTAATTTTGATTTTGAGAATTGAAATTAAGTTCATACCAAAATTTTAAAAATTTTTTATTTTAAAACCTTGAATAAGAAAAAGAAATATTTTTAAATAATGATATTAATTTGAATAAATAAATTAATTATTTATCCATTGATTTTTATAATTTTAGTCTCATTGATTTTTATGTTTTTGGATTTGATTTGAGGGAGGTATCAGGATAAATAGTTAGTACTAAAAGATTCACTGGGGAAAAACCAAGAACCTCGTGCAGTTTTAGATACAGTGTCCCGTAGGCTAAAAATCTAAGAAATATTGTTGAATTGATAGTTTTGGTATCCTGTAACTAAGGAATGGTTTGACCAAGTAGCAGTACCTAACTTAAAAATTAAGATTGTGGTTTTATTAAAATAATTTATTTTATTTCATAGTTAAATTAAATATTTGGATATATGATGTATGCTAGCATGACACGTTAGATGCTTATATTAAGACACCTGTCATAATTTATTTAAATTTTATTTTTCTTCAAACATCAGTAGATTTTTTTATTGTGCTCAGCCCCTACAACTTCAAATGCAGCTGTAAGCGTTATGGTCATGATGGGACTGCTTAGATGGAGTAAATATTTTAAATAACTCGTTAATTCGATTCTAGGGAGAGAATTGCATAATTTTTCAATTTCTTTATTTATTTTGATTGAATTTTGATTATTATATAATGTCTCAGTTTGAGAAATTAGAGATGATTTTTTTTTCTTCATCTAAGCTTAGAGGTTGTTGATTCATTTTAATTAATTATAATTGACTTTGATTAGTTTCGAATTGATGATTTTTGGGATTTATATGTTTGTTCACACTATTAGGTTTAGAAAAATTCAGGACGTGACAATTTACTATCTTTATAATTCACAAGAAATTTTAATTTGGTAATAATTAGAAAAATATATATAAAAATAACAATAAAAGAAATAAATATTAAATAATTTTTAACCATTGTAAATTTAATTTGTACATAACATTTATAACATATATATGATATCACAATTTGATAAAAATAATTTTATTGGTATTCTCAATTTATTTGTTTTTTATTTCACTCAATAATATGATTCGTTTTTTTTTTTTTTCTTTTTGATAGGTCGCTCAATAATATGATTCTCAAAACATTAATTGATTAAAAGGACTTTCTCAAGCAAAGAATTCCCTTGAAGAAACCTCGTCCCTCCGCGAAAGGAACTTTTTTACCCATAATGACCGCCATCAGTTGTGGCTTCGGATCTATCAAGGCTTGAATTGCGGGAGGGAGAGAAACAGACACATTGCGGGACCCACATGAGTCTTGTGGGACCCGCAAAAGTAGAAGGAAAAGTAGAAAACTATATTTAATATTGGTTCATTATGTGTGCGTTTAGAATAATAAAAATAAGAAAAAAAAATGTGATTAGAGTTGATTTTAGACGTTTAGCATTTAATAGAATTTTTTGAAAAAAAATAGTAACATTTTTGTATCGTCGGAACAAAATTATGGAAACGATTTTCTAAATTCGTTCTCACGGATTTAAAAATATGAAGAGTTTTATACAGTCATAGTAAAACTGTGGGAATGGTTTTCTAAATCCGTTCTCAAGGATTTAAAAAATTTAGTATAAAATAACGACAACGGTACTCATTTGAAATCTTTCGATTCGAAAAATATGATTGTCTAAAAGATTTACTCATTCGTTAATTTTTTTTCTAGATTTTTTATTTTTTTATTGAAATATTAAAATTTTTTTAATGTGATAAAAGTGAAAATATATAATAGAGAGTTTTAGTAATTTATAAAGATTATTAAAGATTTATTTTATTTTTTAGAATTTGTTAATACTCCAAATGTAGCAGTAGGAATTTGTTTTTTGAATTTGTTTGAATTTGTTTTTGGAATTTGTTAACATATATATTTCTTTGATTTTTGCAGCCCTGGGTGTGACCTAAAGCTTTCGCCCATTAATGAGCTATGAACATCATAAAGATAATCTCCAGACCCGTGGCTCTCTCAGCCGCCATGTATTTTGCGTGCTCAATGGTTTTCATTTGAAATCGAAAGTTTTGACAATAATTACAATCAAAATTATTTTCTAATTTATTGTGAAGAGGACAGCTAAGGAGGTGAAATTCATCTCTAGATTGATAATGCATTGCCAATGCTATAGAATCACTTTTGAAAAATTACTAGTATCTTTTTTATTTAATTTAAAAAAAATTGAATTCAAAAAAAACTTAAATTCTAAAGTGGTATTTGATTTATTTTTTATTTTTTATTTTCTGTTTTCTATTTTATGTGTTTTATATTCTAAAAACTTCAATACATGGAAATAAAAAAATATTATGTTTTTCTTATTTTGGTTAAAAATACTCAAAATGATTTTTTATTATTTTTTATTTTGTGTATAAATTTATTTTTTATTTTTTAAAACAAATTTAAAAATACAAGTGACCAAATACGTTTTAAACTGTTTTCTTTATTTTTAAAAATTTAAAATGAAAAATGAGCTCAAAATAAAAAATAAAAAATAAAAATTGAAAACAAAAAAAATAGAAAAAAAAACCTGAATTCTAAGTGTTTGCCAGATTTGAGTCAAAATCCTGCAAATGCAAGTTCTAGATGCATGGAAAAAATAAATAAATGAACAAAAGGAGGGAATGTGGATGTCGGCTGAATTGGGTCTTCCATATCGTGAGCCCAAGCCCAATAAAAATGAGCATAAAGCCCAGCACCTGCAGCGGTGCCGACAGTGGACAATTGGAGGTTGCTGCTGCTTGCACGACAGATTCGGTACGCGGAAATCCTTTTCCCTAACCTTGAAAGATTTTCAATTTCACATCGGATAAATAGATCCCGTAATTCAATCTTCTGGTACGGAGAAACCAGCAGTCGCTATTCGAGAGTGTGCATTGGGTGAAACTTGTCCTATGACCCTAATTAGCAAATAACCATAAAAGGTAAATTAGCCTAAGCAAGTCCTGACTAACCGGCTCGATCGAGAGGGACTGTTAGAAGCCCGCCACATAGCGAAAAACTGATCTCTCCGAAAAAAGATTCAAATCCAAAACCATCAGGTGGCCCAAAATTCCCAGCAGCTCCCGAACTTACTCTTGATTGCTACAATACTTGCAAGTTGTTCCAAAGAGCCATTTGAAGAGGAAAATAATACAATAAGGGTCCGTATCGCAATCATTTTGTTTTTAATTTTTTAATCACATTTTTATTTTTATAAAATTGAATATGAGAATTCATTTGACAAATTTATTTTTAACTTTAAAAAAAATGAAAACATTAAAAATGAGATATCACAAGTTTTTATTTTCAGTTTTTATTTTTTCTCACAATCACTATCAGTAATAATTATCACTCACCGTTAACTATTACCGTTCACCAGTCGCCACCCATCCATCTTCGGTGATAACCAACTATCATCGCCTCTTACTCACCTCTAACTATTGTCAGTCGCCGTTACCAACCTTACCAACCTCCGATTTGATTATGAAATTGTGTTCGGTGATAGTAGATTTTTTTATTTTTATTTTATATAAAGATATAATAAATATAATTTAATTATTTTAATTATATTATTTGTTAAAAATAATTCAATCCAATAAAAATTAAATATATTAAACATAATTTATTACATTATTTTTTTAAAAATAATTTAAACAACTTAAATTAATTAGATTTAATTAGTTGATTAAATTTAATAATCCTAGTTAACTTAAATAAATTAAATAATTTTAATTATATTTTTCACTAAAATAATTTTGTCAAAAAATATAATTATATTTAATACATTATTTAATTAATAATTTATAATTAACAAAATTAAATTAATTATTATTAAATTTGATTAACTAAATTAATATAAAAATATTTTATGAAATTATTTTTAATAAATAATATAATTAAATTGTATTTAGTATATTTTATTTATTGAATTAAATTTTATATATTTTGTTTTTATTGAATTGAATTATTTTCAACAAATAATATAATTAAAAAAATAATTAAATTAATAAATAAATTAAATCTAATTGATTTAAGTTAATTAAATAAATAATTTAATTAATGTGAAATATATTTTATTAAATTGTTTTTAAAAAATAATATAATAAATTACATTTCATAAATTTTAATTTTATTAAATTGAATTATTTTTAGAAAGTAATATAATTAAAATAATTTAATTTAATTAACAATTATATTACTAACTAACAATAATAGTTATCGATCACATTTTCAAGTTTTTGTCTTTTTTATAAAATGAAAATTAAAACCAAAAATTAAAAATTAAACATAAAACGGAAAACTTAACATAAAAAAACTTAGCAAAAAGAATTAAAAATTTACAATTTTACCAAATGGAGCCTAACATGTGAACAATAGCTGCACAAACGTATTAGCTTGGGCTAGCAAAGACAAATATACTGTCGTCAGTTGTTTCTCATCTTAATGAGCAGAAGTTTAGAAAATTTTTATGAAGTGGTGCTGATACGAAGGTAATGAGAGTTAAAGTTGCATTAGATAAACTTACTCTACCAGTTAAGAAAGGTGGATTGGGGATCAAAAAAGTAAAGGAATGGAACATTGCAGCAACTATGAGATGTAAAGGGATCTTTCACTTAAAAATTATTACTACAACTCTTGGGCAAATTGGGCGCATTCTAATCTGTTGAAAAGAAGAAGTTTCAAGTTTGTTCAAACATCTAACGATTGTTCTTGGATATAGAAAAGATTCAACAACTTTGGGATTCTGCTAAATTCCTTAGCAAATATAAAATAGGGAAAGAGAATCTTTCTGCTTTACGGTATGATTATTGGCTCCCCTCAAATCTTATTTGTTCTAAAATTTCTTGATAGAATCATTTATGATTTGGAACTTAGTTATAATTCTTTGGTGGAGACTATAGTGCGTGATAACACTTGAAGATGGCTACCTGTATATTAAATATAGTTGAATGAAGTGAAAAGAGAAACTAAGAGTCTGCCTTCTATGAATTCTTCGCAAAATGATCAGGTTGTTTGAGTTCAAGACCTAATTGATAATTTTTCTACTAAATTTGTATGGGAAGCTTTAAGAGTCACTGGTCCTCTCTCTTCAAGGAGTTTCCTAGTGAAGTTTAAAGGCTCCTTTCCAAGTCATAGTTTCATTTTGTGGATGGCAATTCAATGAAGACTGAACACTCAAAATAAACTTACGTTTTTTGGTATTAAGAATGATATGAAGAGCTATTGTTGTTGATATTGAAGATATGAACCATCTTTTTGTACGGTATAAGTTTACTTACAAAGTCTGGATAGCTTTGCCTTTGACTGCAAAGTATTTTTTTGTTACTATCTCTTGGAATTAGCCTGTTGAGTGGACAATTACTAACTTCAGAACCTCCTCTGTTTGGGCTATAACTTATAGAATTATCTTTAGTGCTACCATATGCCTTTTGTGAAGACATAGGAACTCTATTATTTTTTATGATCGATCTCTATATCTTAATCATGTAATTCGTCAAGTATTGTTAT
The DNA here is from genome assembly GCA_035590655.1 of Pouteria glomerata. Lineage (NCBI taxonomy): Eukaryota > Viridiplantae > Streptophyta > Magnoliopsida > Ericales > Sapotaceae > Pouteria > Pouteria glomerata. Next base: position 6,927,909 of record JAVXUM010000017.1, on the reverse strand, counting down.
TGTCTAATGTAAAAAGGATTTAAATAGCTTTGAGGCGGGTGGGGATTTTCCAGATCTTTGAATATCTTGATTTAAATCTAGTTTCTGACTACACCTTATTATTTGGACGTCTTGGGTCTTCATTACGCTATTGTTTCCAACTGATTAATTAATTTCATTAATTTATTTTCAAATATTCAAAGTTTAAATCATATCTGACTTTTTATTTTTAAAATATGAAAATACAACTCATACTTAACTAAAATTCTGTTAAAAGAATATTCAAAATTTATGTACAAGCTCGTGGTTCTCAATTTTGCTATCAACCACAGCTACGTTTGGTGAATGATAATTAAAAATTATAGATTTATGTATAAAATTATATAAAATATGAGATTAATTTTTATGTCCAGAGTTATATGGTATATATTATCTCGAATCCAAATGAGAAATTAATGATTATATGTCAAGTCAACTAAATATTATATATGAACAAATTATGTAAATATACATTATGTCCGGTCAGGGACGAACCGAAGAAGAATTTAGGGGGGCAATTGTCCCTGATAATTTAGAAAATTATATTAAAATTTTATTAATTTTATGATTATTTTTATAAATTATATTTTCTTTTATATTTTGTCTCCCTGTATTTTTATTTCTTCTTATTTATCTTAAAAATATAATTTTAGCATCACTTATTATAAATCCTGAATCTGCTGTCCACTCTTTTCTTTATACCCTGATATAATAATATATTATTATAATTATTATTATTATTATTATTTAGTTATGCGCGCAATTTTTAGTTCAAATAGATAGTCAACATTAAATATTAACTAGCTTGAGCCAACCCTCAAGCACCCCTAGAACGCCAAGAAATTAGTGCTAATAATTTTTTTTTTTTTTTTTTTAAAGTATAACTAAGAGTGTTCGGACTAACTTGCGTATACCTCGACTAATCCCTGAAAGTCTTAAAGTTAATGATCGGGTAAACTCTAGCCCTAAGTAGTCTCGAACTAGTAATAACTGGAGAGCAAATTTAAGATCTTATCAATTGAGCTAATTCTCGGGGTTAAAAAATTTTCACTGATAATTATTAGAGCACCAGCAAAAGCATGACCAATGACCGCCAAAGTAACGAAACAATTAGTATAGATCTTATTGGCATTTCTGGATTATACGATGTTTCTTAATTAGCGTATGTAGACATGACAACAATTTGATTAACCACTCCATAATTTGGCCGCGCCCAAGAATCTCTGCGGATCATCCAGTATCCATTTATTTTATTTTTGAAATGGATTTTCATTATAAAATAAACTACAATATTAGATAGCGGAAACGCGGCATTAACTATTAAGCATATATTTAGGGAGCAATTACACTTTTTTAACTCCTGGTTGTGGATAAAAAATGCTTGAACCCCTCTAATTTAAAACTAACACATAAAAGTCACTTGAATTAATATTAAATTTAACTAATTAATTTAACTCCTGGTTGTGATTTCATCTAAAGTTTAAAATTGACCAAAAAAAAAAAATATTAAATTTAACCAATTAAAATTATGTACACATGCTATAAAAGTCACTTGAATCAATATTCAACCACAAACCAATCCTTTTATCATTAAAATTTTCACTCAAAGATCCCTTGAGGGGGTGTTTGGCAGTCGAAACTTTTAACAAGTTTTAGTAGTTTTTTTTGTTAAAAATCGTTAGTTATAATTTTTTGTATGTTTGGTAAAAAAAATATAATTTTTAGCAATTTTAAGTGACTTTTAGATATTTAGTGAAATTGTTACTATAGTAGAATAGAAAAATGATAATTTTTGTGTGTTTGATAAAACTTTTTTATTGTAACGAAATAAAAAAGTATAAAAAAGTGAGCCCCTGTCATATCAAATTATTGCAGCAAAGTAGAAAAGTGATAAAAATTAATAGTTCACCAAATATACAATTATTATAGTAGTGAAAACTTTTTATAATTTTTTATTAAAATTTACTCTGCCAAACGCGCCTGAATGAACTTATGGAATATTCATACATTTTTGGCACATGTCTGAACACGTGATATGAAGATTGCGAACAATTGGATGATATTGTGACATTAATTACAATCAAAAGTTATTTGCTCTAAGTTTACTAAGGCAAATAAATACTAAACAAACACTAACCAAAGGTTATTAAAAATCAAATTTAGATTAAAAAAATCATATAAAATGTAGAAATGAAACTTGTAAAATTTTATACTTTCAAATAAAAGGTCAAATTTACTGAACATAATCTAAGCACATTTGTTATTAATTGTATTAAAAATATTATTTATTTTTTCATAATTAATAAATAAAAAAGTAATTATACAATTTCTTTTCTTTTCAATTCCGTCAATAAATCCAATTCAAACCCATCTTTCTTGGTTTCTGTCTGCACCCTCAGATTTATAAATGTAGAAGTTGTTTGATTTATTAAAATTAAGAGAAATTTATCAATTCTAATTAATCTTTTTATATTTTTTAATTAAATTTTATCCTATATTACTTTACATCAATTTTTTTTAATCTTTCAAACGTCACCGTATAAATATATATAGAGAGAGGAGGTAAATATATATAGAGAGGGGGGGTGGGGGTGACAAGAAGTTTACTTGCCGGCGGCTTGTCTTGTGTTGTCTATCCCACGTGCAGTCCACTCTCTCTCTCCCCCATCTCTCTCTCTCTCTCAAGTTCTTTCTTGGGGGAAGAGACTATTATCTGTAGTCGGGGACACCGTACTTATCTTGAATGATGACTCAAGATGAGAACTCACAGTTGGTATTTTGATCCGGTGGCCTAAATGAAGCCAGATCATAGTGATTTGTAACTTATACTTACGCGATACCCATAACTGTGTCAGCAGAGCGGCAGTTAACTCATGTTCATCCGTATAAAAACTGCTAATGGTACGAATGTAATACTTTTGCAAAAGATGAAAAAGATAAAAGGGTAGTGATAACGGTGGTGTTCGAAAAAAATATATATATATATACAGAAATATAATGTAAAAATAATGTATAATAAAATTTGATTAAAAAATATAAAAAATTAATAAATTAAACACCCCTAATATTTGAGAAACAATTATGGATAAATTTTATTAAATATTTTTTAATTATCACAGTAGAGATAAAATTATTATTTTTTTCTTGTCGTGTAACACTTAAATTAGTTTCTTTTATTCTCATTTATTTATTTATTTATAACTCTTTAACAAAAAAACATTTGATACAAAACAAAAATTTTAGGACGAAAGTTTTAATTGAGAGAATAATATTATCAAATAATAGTTATATTATATCTAAAAACAACGTTATTTGAAAGAGAGTGCAAAGTAATATTTTATAAAATAATAAAAAAATAATATAATATTTTTATTATTCTCTATTACCTACATTCTTTGCTTAATAACAATTTGCACCCTATTTGTAACTCTTTCTTTTAAATTAATATAGTAAAGAGCAAAATTTATTTTAATAAAATTTACCTTTCTCTACGCAAAACAAACATACCTTTGGCAAAACACCAATTCTCTTCTCACAACACGCTCTTTCTCTATTTAAAAAAATCTCTCTCCTTCAAAACATAGTTGAACAATAAATATTTTATTTTAAACATGAAATTTATTAGCATTTTATTAAAATATAAAAATATCATTACTTGTTTGTCATATTTTATCACACATATTTAAAAATTTCTTAATTTTCTTTTTTTTTTTTCTTTTGAGATTAATGAAATTCTAAAGCAATAGCATAAAAAAAATTATACTGTTCAAAATTCAAAAATATATTTAATTGTGACTATATTTATTTAAAATAAAAATTATTATACATAGTTTTATTACTATAGTTTTATTACATAAACATTATTACTATTACATTGTTTACGGTAAATTTTTTATAATATTTTTATTATTATATTTTTCAACTTTTATAATTTTTTTATTAGAATTTAATTTTTATTTAAAAATGACACATAATAACATCAAGCTTGGTTTGAGAAAAAAAATAAGTTAGCTTTCTTGTAGCTGACTACTAGCTAGTTACAAAAAAGTTAACTTTTCTTGTGTTTGGGAAGAGAAAAAAAAGTTAATTTTTTAGTAATTAACTTTTTAATTTTTGATTAATCTAACAGTTTTGTCCTTCATAGTTTAAAAGAAATTTAAATTATAAGAAGGTAAATTTAGTCATTTAAAAAAAAAATAAAAAAAAAAACTGAATAGCTGGTAGTTAGGTAACTATAGGCTTCCCAAACGAAATATCATCTTTTTTATAACTCCAAATACACTCTAAGACTTTGTTTGGTTATAAAAAAAAAAAAAATTAATTTTTTTGGTAACCTTTTTCATCTTATTTGACTTCTTTACCAAAATTTTTTTTTTATTTAGGGGCTATAGCTTTAGGCGTATTAATTTTATTAAAAAAGTTTAAAAATTTATGTTTGTTTAGATAAAAGTTTAAAAAATTAAAAAAAAAAATCATAACTTTTTTACCTAAACTGATACCTATTAAGTAAATGAACCTGAATTTTTTATTTATTTTAAATGTGATTAACATATTTAAAAGTTATATTTTTTAAAAAATTAAATTTTGATAAAAAATAATATAATACGAAAGAAAGAAGTTAAAGGCTTTTCATCTTTTTTCTTTTTTAACAAAACAAAGCCTAAATGTGTTTAGCTGTTGGCCGGGTGATTTTGGGTGTGTTTAGAGTTTTATAAGTTTATATAAATTTATAAAAATTAATATTATATATTTTATATAAGATAAATAAAAATTTTAAATTTTATAATTTTATATTTTATATTTATAAAAATTTATAAAATTTTTTATTTTTGATTTTTTAACTTCGCTGTCACTTTCTGGTGTATAGAAGAGAAGGTGATTGATAATTGTTGATTTTTTCTTTTTCAAAAAATTAAGCAATTGTTGCTACATGTCAATCAATCAAAGTGCATAAATCAAGCAAAAGCGTAATGATTTGCTTTGTCAGTGTGAAAGAGAAATCAGTAAGTACATCGGCAACGCAACCCCCAAAGAAAGTATTTGCATTTCCCAATGCTAATGTGTACAGCTCACTCAACTCAACTCAACTGGACCCTTCATTCTTGGAGGACTAATTGGACTAATTCATATAAATCTTTCTTTACTTTCATGTAACTAGCTAGATATCCGTACAAAGCATGGGTATCCTCTCCATTTTGGTTTTGGAAAATTAAATTGTCTTACATTAGCAAAATAAATAAAATTATGCATAAAAATTTACTTCAATCATACCTTACTACGCTAAGTGGGCAAATTAATTTTTTATAATTTTTATTTTAATATTGACAGTTGTTATTATTAAAAATAGTTAAATATTTGGTAAAAATTAAAAAAAATTGAAGAAAATTAGTGATTTTGTGTGTAGTAGTTTTTTTATATGTTTAATAAAATTATAAATTTATAATTCGTACAATTAGATAAAAAGATAAAAACTTTTAAAAATTTTTAATATTTTTTCTAATTTTTAAGAAATTTGCTTGCTCCAAATGGAGCCAAAATAAGTTATGAGTTAGATAAAATTAACCCAAATAGCTAATTGAGTCAAATAAAAAAAAAATACCTTAAGAGTTTAGATTTATCAGAATTCGAGTCTCTTACGAATTCGAATGTATAAGAAAGGTGGTGCACATTCTTTGATTTATCTGTTGAGAACTGTAATAAATCGATAGAATTCTGAATTATTTAAAAATATATATATATATTTATTGTAAGTTCAAAAAAGATAGGACAGATTGGGCCTAATAAACCCCAAATACTTATCACTTTGATAGTAAACTTTTCTATGAAACAAATATGAAAGAATGAGTTTTGTCGGTGTTGTCAGAATCGGATTGAATTAACTAATTCGATGGGAATGAGCTGAATACGAACTTTGAACCGATTTGGTTTTATTATTTCACCGGAAGTGCTATTAAACTTCTTCCAAGTGAAAAAATCAATTGATATAACTTGACAAGTATAATAAATTTTGAAGAAAATAAGAAAAGAAATTTTGTTTTAACAAATGCACTATATAATAATAAATTAATATAATAATTAATATAAAATTTAAATAGAATTTAATTATTAAATAATAATAATCAATGTAGATAAGTAATATTTAACGATAATTATTATAATTATAATCAAAATTAATAAAATATATTATTTTGAAAATAGGTATCACAATTATAATTCCAAAATAGATAAAAATAAGGTGCAATTACGTCTCCCAAAAACATGAACATATTTGAAGAGGTCAATTTTTTTTTATTTATTTATTTTCCATATAATAGGATTTACGTTCAGTTTTCACATGAATATCTTTTAAAAAAAATGTAAGTAAATTTGTTAATTTCTAGCTGTTGGCTCACCCAATTGAAGAGGCTACACGTGACCTGCATGCAAGGCAAAAGTAGACAAAAAATTACAAGGTGCAAAAGTTTATAATGGGAATATGAATTACATTTATACGATCCCATCCACATCATTTATATGTTAACGCCGCGTTTGAATAAAAAAAATTAGTAGTTTAGTTATTAATTGTTAATTTTTTGATTTTTTTAAAATAATTAAATTTATTGTTTTATATTTTAAGTTTTTTTTTTAATTTGAAGAGAAAAAATGTCTAATTAATAAAAAAATAAAAAAATTAGTTAATAAAAATTAACTTTTTTTATTTCTAAATAAAAAAAATTAACATTTTAGTAATTAGTTAACAAACAAATACAAAAAAAAAAAAAAAAAAATTCCAAAACTCAACCTAATATTTCAATTTGCCCTTGCAAGAAGTTTATAATATATATAAACACATGCATATATATATATATTATAGGGTGACATACATGTTGGAATTAATCAATATTTTACTTCCTACTAAAAAAATACACGTGCGTTATATGTGTATATTTATTCTTTTATATATTTAAATTTAAAAAAAATTAACAATAAAAATAAAAATATTATTTTAGAAAAAATAAAACTTACATTAAAAGATTTATGTCTTTTTCGTATTGAGTTATGTTACAACTTTATCCATATTTTCAAATGAAATATTTACTTTTTTTCACTTTGTTGTCTTTCTCATTTATGTGATTAATCTTATTTTTATATGTATTTATCAATAACAATTTTGTACAATTTATTCATTATATTAATACCAAAATTTTTAATAGTACAAATGTATTTTTAAATTAAAATTGAACTGTATTGATATAAAACTTGAGTTTTTGAACAATTTTTTCATAAGATAAGTTTTCCTTTTTTTTTTTTTTTCTTTTTTGCTACTTTACCATAAAAAGATTAGTCTTATAGTGATTTTTAATTTTTTTGTTATTTTATAAAAGTTTGATTAGTTTCATTAAAATTGTATTATTTTTGAAACAAATATGAATTATTGTCAAAATTCATTTAAAATTTTACATTTTCATTATTGTATAATAATATTTTCA
>JAVXUM010000017.1:6903159-6914671 GCA_035590655.1 Pouteria glomerata | reverse complement strand
AAAAAAATACAAATTATGATACTTTTATTTGAAATGTTTAATTTCTTATAAATTATCATTGGCAGAATTTAAATTGATAGTTTTGATTTGTATATAATTTTTATTATTGGAATATAATAAAATTTAAAATGTTTAAATTATTTTGTGAAAGAAATAACAATGGAGTCAACTAAAATAAGAATTGAATGAAAAGTTAAAGAATTAAAAATGATTGAATGGAAAAATAATTATTAATTGTAAATTTTAGTTTGTGAAAAAAATAATTTTAAAAAATATTTTATTTTATTATATAAATTAATATAATTTACTTGTATGCGGTGTATACATATTGTATTGATAGAATATTCATATTATTTATAACAAATATTTGGCCACGGCGTCAGGGGATTGTCACGGAGACTTAAAGGTGGGATGTGGGCTATTTATATGTTTTCATTTCTCAAGTCTCAACTATTTCTCTAGCCTTCTTTTCAGCTACAGAGCATTATTGAGAGAGAGAGAGAGAGAGCGCAATGGAAGGGGAAAAAAATTCAAGGTTCCAGAGAATTTGTGTTTTCTGCGGAAGCAGTTCAGGAAAGAAAGCTAGCTACCAAGAAGCTGCCATTGAGTTAGGGAAAGAACTGGTAATAACTGTATAAGCTCTTGTACATATTTTCATGGAAATGAATTAATGGCGATTTTGTCTAATCCCTTTCCGCCATTTCAATACTTGTTTCCTCAATCCATATAATGGGTTGCTGTTGAAACTTTCTCTGTTTTAATTCATCTTCTTGTACCATCGTTTTTCCAGGAGAACTGCTTTCTTTTCACAGATTTTCCTCCATAGTGATTGATCATTTTCTTTCTGTTTCGCTTTGTGACGGCCTTTTTCATCCAAAGTTTTTTTTTAATGGGAATTCATTTTCTTTCCGCATTATTTTCCAAGTGGGTTGGGCATGGTGCTGTACTGATGTACTCTTCAACAAGAACATGATTGGTTGGGGAATTAGGAAGAGAAGGTTTAGGGTTTATATTGGGCATGAGAGAGAGAGAGAGAGAGATTGCAAGCTGTAACCTGCCTGTCAGTAGAGCAGCCTTCTTGCATGATCTTATTAGTTTTATGGGGATTTAAAAATAAAAATGGGCTGCCCTTCCACAGGGAACCAAACGTGCCACCTTGGTATCATGAGACTATCAAGCGTGTTATCTCCTTGTGCCTCACTCCCACCACCCTCCATGACCAAAACCTCCATGATTTTTGTTTATGGGGTTTCATGAATTATATATATCATATGTATATATCACTCAATGGCCTCGGAGGGGGGGGGGGTTGCCTGACTGCAGTCAAGCTTATTATTATTAATTGGTCATTATAAGTTGTGTTTGGCTAATTAATATTTTAATATTCAGAGTCAGATGATGGGGTTTCTGACAGTGTGTTAATGGAGGTTTTGTTTTTTGGATGTTGTATTGAAGGTGGAGAGAAGGATTGATTTAGTCTATGGAGGTGGGAGCGTGGGTCTGATGGGTCTTGTTTCTCAAGCTGTTCATGATGGTGGGCGCCATGTTCTAGGGTATGTCTCTCTCTCTCTCTCTCTCTCTCTCTAAAACTTTGAATGTCTAAGTAAAAGATTGCAAGTGTCAAAGGGCATCATTTTATTTCCCCCCTCATAATTCTCATCTTTCTTTGCTTGCTTGTATGAGATGGATTCTTCATTCTCTTTTTCACGTATATGAAGAAATGGTTTCTTCCTTCTCATAATTATTCTATCTTCTCTCCTTGTAACCATGCAAGTTTTCCAATTTTCTATGAAATGGGTTTCTGTATACATACTTGCCCGAAGGCAGACATCATGGGATCAAATGTTGCTTCTCAATAATATTACGCAATTAGTACTTTCCAACCTTTTTTTTGACACAAAAAAGGGTATTTCATGGCAAACAAGTCTTTTGGAGAGAGTGAAGCATTGGTACCGAGTCTAAAGTAGAAATATTGTTACCGAGTCTAAAGTAGAAACCTAAAAGTGTCTTTACAAGTTTTTTGGACCTTTTGGGCCAGCTTTGATCAGTAAAATAAAAAGTGAATCCATTTTGGTCTGTGCATGTCAGCGTCTATGGTTCTGATATACTGGAAGATATAGTTAGAAAGATGTGGGAAAAGGCTTTTGTGTGGAAAGTATGGAAACTTCTCAGCCGGTTTAATCCATTGAAGAATTTTCTCATGCATATGATAAAAAGGAACAAACTTTTTTCTAGTGAATTGGCTGATCTGCCCTTGTCAGACCAAATTGAAAAAACTTACAGCAAAAGGCATTCTGGAGACTGGAATTACACTTTCCAGAAACAGTTTGACAGTCTTGGCCGTGTTTTTAGTTCCTATCATTTCTATACTATCAACATTTGCCTAATATATACTTTAGACTGTTACTGATCATTCGGGCTTTTGTGGGTTGTTTTGCAGAGTTATTCCAAGGACTCTCATGCCCAGAGAGGTAAAATCAGACGCTGGTTTAAATCAAAAATTTTCCCCTTCTCTCCTTTGTATATACTTTCTTTCATACAAATATGTGAGTTAACGTTTTTTGCCACTTCCTTTGCTGTCTATTATAGTAAAATCAGGTGGAATTATACAATTCAATGCATTGTCTTATGCTAAGCTATTTTTGTAAGTCATTTTTGACAAGAAAGTTTGATAACAGATAACAGGTGAAACTATTGGAGAAGTGAAAGCTGTATCTAACATGCATCAAAGGAAAGCCGAGATGGCCCGGCAAGCCGATGCCTTCATTGCCCTTCCTGGTAGTTTAGATTTCAAAATTCTTTCCATATTTCAAACCAAATCTTAACATACATTCCACATAAAACTATTGGATCTTGGTGGAATTATTATTAATATGAACTTGTCATGTACATTAACAGGAGGCTATGGCACATTGGAAGAATTGCTGGAAGTCATTACTTGGGCTCAGCTTGGAATTCATCGTAAACCTGTAAGAATCATTTCCAGTGGTCTTAGTATATATGCTTTTATTAATATATGTATAGCACGAAGACTGGTTTCATTATGAACAACTAGATCGATGTGGTATGTGTTTTTTATTCGGGAAATTACAATTTTTTTTTTCTAGTTTTTTTGGCACTTGCTTTGTCATTTCAACTCTTTGAAACTTGTTCAAAGATTTAGTTTGAAAATTTTAACGTGTTGCCGTGTTGCCCGACATGTCTTATTTTTGAGTTAAATATAATCAGGACGCCGGGATTTTCTCAACGTTTCTTATCAAGTGGGATGGATAACAAAGGTGTTAGGTTAATTAGAATCTTTTCATGTGGTGCTTGTTTTAGTTCACATGTAAAGATAATTGAGGATTTGGTATCACAATTATGATCATACTTCTCGATTTATTATTATGTTTGTTATTATTATTATTTCCATTTGGGAATCTCCTTTTGAGTGGGAGAAAAGTTCTTAATTAAGATAGATTTATTATCTATCCTCTAGGCTTTAATCAACCGATGGTTTTGAAACTTATAATAATATCCATTAATTTAATAACATATTTTTATGCAGGTGGGTCTATTGAATGTCGAGGGATATTATAATTCCTTATTGTCTTTCATTGATAAGGCCGTTGATGAAGGCTTTGTCTCACCAACTGCACGAGGCATTATAGTGTCTGCTCCAACGGCCAAACAATTGATCAGAGAACTTGAGGTATATACATATAGATTCAACTGCAAGCTACTAGAATAAAATTGCTTAACTGAGACTAGTTGAACAATCAGAAACACAATTTCGGAACTAGTTTGAACAAAAGATTATGCACCCAAAAGGCCCTGCATTTGGATCAGATTCTAAAAAGAGGGTGACCCGCTAGAAATTGCAATAGAAAAGATAAAGACGGTTTGTGATGATTTTGTTAATCTTTTCGACTTCTATTTCTTCTTTTGGATCAACTAAAACTTTGACCGGTCCAAATTTTGGCATGCAAGTGTTTTGTTTGATTGTGATGGGGTAATATTCACTAATATTTTATGTATAAAATAATACTTTAATGACACATTATAAGGAATATTTTTTTTTCTGTGTTTTTTTATTCTTGAATAAGTGAATTAATGAATCTTAAGATTAAGATAGAATAATCCTGAGTAGTAGCTTAACTGATAAGATATTGATTTTCTTTTTATGGTCATTAATTCAAGTCTTCTCAAGACTAATAGAAAGTTTATCTAGTTGTTAATTTTAGACTCTCTAAATTAATCAAGATGTGTATAATTTAACTCTTTAACAATCTCTGGATGTGACAGGAATATGTGCCCGAGCACGATGAAATTACCTCGAAGTTGGTCTGGGAGGAGGTGGGAAGGCTAAGTTATGTATCCGAATCAGGGGTCCCTACCTAACATGGCGGATGAACCATACATGTATTTTTGGGTTTTATCATATACTTGGTATATATATAGTTTTATATATATTGTCTAACTCGGAGGGTACATCTTCAGCACAGAGTTGGGCTTTGTTTTTGGGGACCATGCACCAGCAATTAGTTCATATACATCCGAACAGATGTAACTTCATATTTTTTGTGGAATTTTGAAGGGATCCGTATTGCCCGAGGTTTCTTTATGTGCCTAGCTATGCAAGAAGTGTTGTTGTGGAAACTTTAGATCACTTTTTGGTAATATTCCGATCAATAATGAAAAACTCATAGACAAATATCAAGAAAAATCACACAATGGAAGGAAACAAGATTTATATGGTTTGGTAATTTGATAAAGTAAAATTGGTTTTTAATTATGAGAAATTTTAACCATGAAGTAAGGAATTAAGAGTGATGAGAAAATTTTAAAGAATCTTGGACAACTCTATTACTAGTTATTATCTTTTATCTTAATTTTAAAAAATCTTAAATAATTCTATAACTTGTTTTTACCTACTCACTTCATATTTATTAAAAACTTTAATCTTTAAATTTAATTTTGATTCTATATCTATTAAAAACTTTAATCTTTAAATTTAATTTTGATGTACATCACGTCTAAAATATATAAAAATAAGAAACTCAATCAAAATCAGAATAAAAAATTTGTATAAAATAAAATTCTTGAAATGGCAATTTTATACTGCGGGTTACACCCCGTAACCCTAACCTTTTATGTGTTTTCATGAGTTAATATAAGTCACAACTTTAACAATCTCTACCTTGTTGATAATCACCTCTTAAGAAATTGAAACATTAGTATTTTTACTTAACAATCTCCATCTTAGCGAATTGTTATCCCCTTAAGAAACTGAAATGGTAATTTCACATAACAATTTTCACCTTGGCGAATACTCACCCTTTTTAAAAACTAAATATTGATAACTTCACCTTAAATAATATAAGTTGAGGTCATCTCCCATTTATCTTGCCTGAAGTTCAAGTCAATCTGCTATTTCGATCTTTTTTGATTTCGTCATTACCAATACCTTCACTATTCCTTATTTCACTAACGAGTCTTTCACCCTTCTCTATTACGATTTGAAATTTCTTATTCCGTTGAACTTGCTTTTATCGAATTTTGCCAACGAAGAAAATCCTCTGGGTATCTTAAATATCTAGCTCTGATACTAATTGTTGTTACAAAAACCATAGATCACATTTTAGCAATACCCTGATAAATAATGACAAACTCACAAGCAAACATTAAGAAAAATCACACAATAGAAGAATACAAGATTTACATAGTTTGGTAATTTGTCTATGTCTATGAGAAAGGTAAAACCGATTTTGAATTATAAGAAACTTCAATCATGAGATAAGGAATTACAAAAGAGATAGAAAAAAACTCTACACAACTCTGTTATTAGTTTTTACTTTTTCTTTCAATCTTCAAAAATTCTAAACAATCTTGTCACTTATTCTTATCTATTCTCTCATTCCATGTTTATTGAAATCTTAATTCTTTATCTTAACCCTGAAATATACTACATCGCAAATATATAAGAACAAAAAACCTAATCAAAATTGAAATCAAAAATCTATTTTGAATGAAATTTTTAAACTGATAATTTTATATCGTGAGTTAAACTTCATAATTTCTATATATTCCCGTGAGTTAATATAAGACACAGCTCTAATAAGAAGTCAGACAAGTGTATTGCCTCTAATGTGGGAAAAATATCATTAAAAGAAATTTGACTATATTGTTTGAGAGTGTTAAATATTTACAGTTTTTGCACCCTGGTTGTAATTTGTTGCCAGCGTAGATGGACAACTAATATATATATATATACTGGTTCAATTTTATTATAAAATAAAATAAATGTATTTCATTGTTTTAGTGGATTTAAAAAATGAATAAAAAATTGTTAGAATAATTTAATCTTTAATAATTAAGAATAAAAAAATAAACACTAATAATTTTTTCTTTTCTTTTTATATTTTTTTTTAATTCTTGGACAAATCCATGTTCCGAAATTCGCATGGTTTCCTTGACCACTTTATCTAAATTTGAGATCGAGAATTATTTACCTATCCAATATCTATTGCGAGATTTTCATTTGATTATACTAACTTAAAACATAAAAAACCAACCGGTCCACTGGAGCTTCACTTCACTTTCGACCCCCTGTCGTTGCGCGTCGGCAGTCCATCATCCGTCAACGCAACCGCGTTTCCCATGGCCGTTTCTCGTAGAAAATCTCGCCGCTTGGATTCGGTGATGACGGACGCTGCGATGATGGCGCTGGCCGTGACCGTTCGATCGTGACAAAGCTGCAGGCCTAGCTAACGTGGAGGCGGGTCCAACTGTTGGATTTGGATTAAGACTAATCAACGGCGGTAGGCAAAATGGGTGGGACCCACTAAATATCTTCCACCGTCCATTATGCTTTTTAAACGTCGGGGGAGCAAACTTTTTTTGGCTTGTGGATTAGTTTGCACATTAATATTGTCTTTTTAGTTTTTACAACATTGAAGTGAGACACGCTGCATGGCTAAAGGTCCAAAACCTTCCAAATTGAGCGGATTGAGCGGTGCTATGGATAGCAACTGTCTAATTTTTTAACAACTGAACGTATTTAGAGTAGTATAAATTTGTAAAAATTATAATTTTATAATTTGTTATATCAGTAAAAAAAAGTTAAATTTTATAAGAATTTATAGAAATTAAAAGAAGTTCAAACAGTCCCATCATTCTATTTTGGTGATGATTCAAATATTTAAAGGGATTTTTGGTGTGATAGAAAATAAGATAGAATAAAAAAAATTATAATTTAATAATTCGTGTAATGAGATAAATTTTTAAATTTTTTCAACAAAATTTATCCTGTCAAGCACTCCAAAATGATATTAATTCCATTCTTGTACATGTTAAAACAATAAAAACTATCTTACCATGTGATAATTATTTAGAATCAATACATTAGTTGACCATCATTTCTCATTTACATTTATGTCGAATAAAGGCATGTATATTAGAATCCCTATTTTAGGGAAGGAGAAAGGTTTATTATTATTATTATTATTATTATTTCTTCATCTATCAAATTTTCTCGAGTCTTCTCAAAATAGATTAATTATTGTATAGATTCGATCTATGTGTAGTTATATGCAATTAAATATATCATATAAATGTGGGTCATATTACCTTATCTGCATAATTTCTATTAGTTGAGTATACATAGACCAAATCTACGGAGCATTTACATTATTACTCTATATTTGGAGTACTCTTCATCTACCTTAAATTTTTAAACAGAAAAAAGTGCTTCTATTTCTTACATTATTCAATTTTTTTGTTTTTAAAATGAAAATAATAAAAAAAACAATTGATGATTCAGAAAATAAATATTTTAATACAATAAGAAATGGTTTAGGAAAGATATTGTAAATTGGTTTGATGGCAAAACTGAAAAATATGGACCTGATTTAATTTTTAAAAATATTTTTTAAGAAATTTATTTAAGAATTTGAAGTGGATGCCCTAAGTTGTATCGCTTGTTTGTATAGCAGTGTCATACTATTAGAAAAATTCGTTCAAAATATCAACCCAAATTAAGGGTGACCCGAAAACAAATTGAACCAATCAAATTCAAATTGGTTAGCTTTTTGGTTTAATCGGTTTAATTTTTTTAAAAAAGTTCTGTTGCATTAGTTTAGTCAGTGCTGAAATTTTATGACCAAACTAATAAAAGTTTATATTTTTTTAAAGTAAATTATATATTATTTTGCATATTTCACTTTATGTATTTCATGGATATGAACAACTCAAAATTTGTTTGTGAGGTGTAGTCCATCTCATTAGACATCTTAAGGCTTGATTTGAATATCAAAATCAAATTTTAGTTTTTTTTTTTTTTTTTTTTGGGTTATTTTTGTTTGAAATACCAATATGAACACTTCCTTAATTTTTAATTGATCAGTTTGTTATAATTTAAGATAATTGTTAATAGTCATACACTACTGTTGAATCGTTTAATGTAATAAAAAAATAAAATAAATTATAAATTCATAACCCCCACGACAAAATAAATTTTTAAAAACTTGCCAAATATTTTTAAAATTTTTCTACAAAATTCATCACCTCACACACTCCATATTTTTTTATTTTTTATTTTTAACTAATTTATAATAAATCATTGTATAGTAATAAAAATATTTTAATAATTTTTGATTGCTATATAAATATCATATATATATATATATTTTTGTTATTTTTGTTCGAAATAACAATATGAATCACACTTTGTCTTAATTTTTAATTGATCATTTTATTATAAATTACGTATTTAAAATATTTTTTAAATGGCTAAACATTACATGCTAATTAGATTAAATATTATTTTGCAAATTTACCACTGGGACACAAAAAAAAAAAAAAAAAAAAAAAAAAAAAAAAAAAAAAAAAAAATCTGAAACTAAAAATGAAAAAAAAAAAAAAAGAAAAAGAATCGAAAGTTGTCAATCTCCACCATGTCTGGAGCCATCAGTTGCTGGGGCATCATCGTTACTTGGCAGAGCATCAGAAGAATTATCAGACGAACTGTTTACAGAGCCCGAATTCGAATCTCCAAAGAAGAAGCTAATCTGAATTTCCCCCTCTCCCACTCTCCTCCCTCTCTCAACTTCTTCATCATTCCCATCGTCTCCCTTCCTCTTCTTCTCATCGCCTTCCTCCGCGGGCATCAGGTACCTGCAAACCGGGCACGACCCATGGAGCCCCAACCACTTCTCGATACAACCCGAATGGAACCTATGCTTACAGGGCATCTCCTTAGCGTCCCCACCTACCTCGAGCTCCTCCAAACATATCACACACTCCAAGCCTTCTTCCGCTATATTCACCGCCGGCATAGCCTCTATCGACGCCTTCGACGCCGGCGGGGGACCTTCTTTATTCGGCTGCTCATAGTACGCGGAACCCCCGATCACGATCAGCGACCCTGCGAGAGGATTTATCAAGAGAAGTTCTTGTTCAGCGGGGGCCCCAGAGCCTTCTGGGTGGGCTTGTGACGGCGGAGAGGCGGTGGCCACGCCTAAGATTAAGGGGAGGAAGATAGCAAAGCCTCTGCTTCCGGGCTGTGATTCCTCTTCGAGAGGCGATGATTGTTGGAACGACATCTCTGCTTTGGATGAGGAAATTGTTACTGGTTTAGCAAATCTAGAGAAAAAAAGCGAGGGGAAAGAGAGAAATTGAAGTTTAAGGGAAAGGAGGAGAGCAGTTAAAGAATTTGAATGAGAAAGAGACGGTGATTGAGGAGTGCATGAATACACGGGAAAGGAGGAGAGGGCCGGTTGGAAGGTTGTGGAACAATCTAGACTGTTTCTGTTATCTGCCTTTTCTTCTCTCAGGCTCGCGAGGCCTCTCCGTCTGCCCAACTCGGGGTGCTAGAATATTCATGTCGGCTAGATATTGGGTGCGATTGGCATTAAAAAAATAAAATAAAATAAAATTTTATAAATATAAATTATTAAATTATAAAAATTATTTTTTTATTTATTATATAAAAAATAAAATACTAATTTTTTAAATTTTATATAATTTTATATTTATTACGCAAAACTACTTTTTATTTTATATAATTTCAAGCACTTAGAATAACCCACGGTTGAGCTGGTTATGTCAAAGCTGGAAGGTGATTCGATGTCGTAGTGGTTATTGATAGGGGGTGTGGCTACCTTGGCTCCGTAATTTGTAATCGGAATAGTTGATTTTAAAATTAACAGTTAGGTATATTTATATTTATTTTGAATTAAAATAATATAAATATATTTAAATCATAAGAAAATAATATATATATATATGAAATATATTTAAATCATTAATGTTACAAAATATATATATTTATATTAATAAATACTTATACAAAACACAGACCACTTATCCTCTAATTTGGATTTAAAATTTTTTTTCTTAACTATTTCGTTTTATTTTTATTTAAATTTATTTTTTCTTGAAAATTGTAATTTTTAAGTATATTAATAACATTCAAAAAAATTTAAAAATTCATATCTATTTAAGTGAATATTATCTATTTAGATAAAAAAATAAATTAAAAAGTTAATATTTTTATTTTTTAACTTTTAATAAATTTTTTTACTGTTTTTTATGGGAGTGATTAACACATCTCGAAAATTTAAAATTTTTGAAAAAAAATTAATAAAAAATATACAAAATGAAAAAATGAAAAAATAAAAATAATTTTACTTCCTTATTATATAGATATGCCAAATTCAATTTTTTTTTTGTTCCTTAATATATAAATAACACAAATAATATAAAAGTGAATGTATTTAAAATTAATTATTTTTATTTATTTATTTCTATTCATTTTACTATTTATTTAAAATCTACCAAGTTTTTGTCTCTCAAGAAAAAAAATATCAACAGTTTTTACCTGACACCTCCTCCTTATCTTGGAAAAAAAAAAAAAAAAATGCCATTCTGCTAAACATCCGCCTCTCCCCCATGCTACGTACATGACAGTCAAATTAACAAAATAAATTAAAAGAATATTATTTTTAATTTTTAATTTAAGTACGTTAAAATGAAATTTTTTTTAAAAAATTTTTAACAAAAAAAAACTTAGTTAATTTTTCTAATATGCATTCATATAAAAAATATTTTAAAAACATTTATAGAAAATCTAAAGTGGAGATAAAAAACTTACCAAAAATAAAAGTTGAGAGAAAAATAAGATAGTGTATTTTATGTGAAGTTACAAAAAAGACAACTAAAATGGAGAGGAAAAAATAATATTGACTATTAAATAAATTCAATGGTTAAAAATATGTCAAATTTAAATTCTTTAAAATTAAAAATGTAAAAATATATGAAATTAAAATTAATTATTAATTATTATATAGTAAACTAAGTATTCTTATTTATTTATTTATATTTATTTCAAATAAAAAATTTAATTTATCTTAAAAAAATTGCCTAGCAAACTTTACCCGGACGCCCCTCTCTCTCTTGCCCTCTCACTCCCCCAACTCCCACGTGCTCTTATCTCTCTCTCTCTCTTTCTCGTTCTCATAATCCTCCAATTCCC
>JAVXUM010000017.1:6812064-6824956 GCA_035590655.1 Pouteria glomerata | reverse complement strand
TCTAACGTACTTAAGTTCTCTATTTATATACATAAGAAAAACCCTAGCAAAAAGGCCACACGAACTTAAGCTGGACCCGCCTGGTCTGGACCAGGAAGCTAGGTGGTCCGGACCACCGAGACCATCTTTATAAAGCTACTTTGGGTGCTGGTCGGGACCGGGCTAAGCGGTGGTCTGGACCATCAAGGCTAGGATCTATTCTTGGCTTGATTCTTTAGCTCTAGGATGGTCTCGATCCCCTCATCGACTTCGGTTGTTGTTCTTTGTTGCTCTTTTGTTATTTTTTGTTTGTTTTCTTCATCACTTATTAAAGAATAATCCTCATTTTCACTGCATCCAAGAAAATGAAGAACATAAGTATAAAATATAACAAACTAAACAACTTATAAACAAAATGCATGTAATATGTACTAAGTTATTAAGTTTGTAATTACACTTTTTAAGTGTAATCAGATTTTACGCTATTACATTGTGGTTCTGCCATTGTTCTAGTTGTTGCTTTTGCTATTTTTCAACATTAATATCTACAGATCTGGCTAATTCTGAATTAGTTGCTTGAATAAAATGATGCATGCTCTGGCTAACACTTTTCTTATGCCGCTCGGCTTGATTATTGATGGCTTCAATAATAGTTTACGATGACTCTTCTATTCGAGTAGAACGATCATCATTTTGGTTAGTGACTTCTGCAATGGAAGTTTACAATTGTTCAATGCATCCTCAATTCGTCATCAAAAAATTATTCAATGACTATGAGCCTCCACAGAATGTTGGGTGGACACTCTCAAGAAAAACACCAATGATGTAAGCTTTGGTTATGGCTGGCTAAGTTAAGTCTATTTTGAATAGATAATTATACGAATACAAGTCTACGATAAAGTGAATTCTTATTTCATTAGATTTGAATGGTTTATACAATTGTTATGTCCTATAAAAGTTTGAAATTGCCCACCCAAACTCTTTCTAACTACATTTCGGGCATGGCTAGTTGTCTATAACAACTATTTGAAGTTATGTAACTGTCATACAAATAATTTTAACTATCTTCTTATGTAACTACTAACTGTCCCTAACTACTGCTATGCATTGGCAGTAACTGCCTTGTCTAACTACTTGTCTAATCACAATTCCAACTGATGTTCAGATAAGTTCAATTGCTTTGTTAGTTATTGCTATACTGGCTAATCTTGATTGGCATTACCTCATGCTGCTACTGGTTATGTTGTGTTATTCGCATTGCCTTGGCTACTTGTCTTTTGATGCTGTGCTTGAGTGCACTTGGAGTTTACGACAGTGTTAGCTTATTCTTGGCTGGAATCTCTGTGGCAAACCTTGATGTTGTCTATGCTAGTCATGGCATGCTGCTCTGCCTACTAGCTTACTTTCTTGCTACTTATTGGGTAAGTTAGTCTATCGAGTCTGTAATACTATTGTCATCTGGATGGTAAGAGTTTGTAAAAGGACTAAGGAATTTTGGAATGAGAATTCTAATCTTCATTAACAAAAAATAAGAAATATATACAAGATGAAAATCCTAATAACAGGAAACTCCTAATGAGGCTAAACTACCTAAAATATACAAGAGTCATACGAACCAAAAAAAAAAAAAATAGTAAGAAAAGATATATATAAGATTTCCTAAATAAATGGACTAAATGAGGTAGCACTAAATAACGTAATCAACACCCACTAAATAAGGTAGTTAACACCTTTTAAATACCCCCCTCAAGTTGGAGCATGGAGATCTCGAATGCCCAACTTGCGAATAAGAAAACTGAACTAATCTTTTCCTAGTGCCTTGGTAAAAATATCGGCAAGTTGCATTGAAGTGCGTATATATGTTGGACGAATGTTGCCGTTCAATATCTCATTACGAATGAAATGACAATCCACTTTGATATGTTTAGTACGTTCATGGTATACAGGATTTCTAGCTATATGCAAAGCTATCTGACTGTCACAAAACAAACTCATAGGTTTAGAATGCGTTACACCATGAGAGGCCACTAACTCTTTTAGCTACTTAAGTTCGCAAGCTGTGGTGGTCATAGACCAATATTCAGCTTCAGCAGATGAGCGAGACACTATTTGTTACTTTTAGTTGTCCAAGAGATAAGTAAGTTTCCTAAAAGAATAAAATATCTAGTTAAATATTGTCTCGTCAAAGGATAGCTAGCCCAGTCAGAATCACAGTAAGCAGTCAACTTGAGATCATAATTGGCATGTAATAAAATACCTTGTCCTTGATTACCTTTCAAATAATGCACAATGCGGAGAGCTGTCTCCCAATGTTCTTTCTTTGATTGCTGCATGAATTGAGCAAGAATATGCATACAATAAGTTAACATAGACCGAGTTATTGTATGATAAATAATCTGCCCCACCAACTATCTATACCAAGCAGGATCATCCACATCATCACTCTCAGTAAGGGCCAGCTTGTGATTTTGTTTAAGAGGTGTTACAGCTAGCTTAGAACCCAATAATCCAACCTCAGCAATCACATTTAATGCATGCTTACATTGGCACAAGAAAAAACCATATGAGTTTCTGGCCACTTCAATTCCCAAGAAAAATTTCAGCTTCCCTAAGTCCTTCATATGAAAGCAGCGACTCAAATAGTTCTTGAACTTTTGCATAACGGAAACATCATTGCTAGAGATAATAAGGTCATCAACATAAACATGTACATTTAATTGAACAGGCCTAGCTCTAAAAGTGAACAAAGAGTAATCTGAATTTGATTGCTGAAATCCATAAGCTTTTAGTAATGCAGCGAATTTCCCAAACCAGCATCTAGGTACTTGTCGCAAACCATACAAAGATTTTTGAAGTCTACAAACCTTTCCTGGTGATTGGAAAGCAAATCCAGGTGGCATCTTCATGTAACCTCTCTCTCTAAATCACCGTGTAAAAAGGCATTTTGGACATCCATTTGATGGAGTTCCTAATTCTTTGCAACGGCAACAGCAAGAAAAGTATGCACAGTACCTATTTTTGCTGTGGGAGCAAAAGTATCCTAATAATCTGTGTCTTTAACTTAATTATTTACCAATATCACCAATCGTGCCTTTTACCGTTTAACACTTCCATCAGAGTTGTATTTAATTTTATACACCTACTTACTCCCAATTACTTTCTTCCCGATGGTAGATTTTCAACTGTCCTTGTACCATTATCTTCTAAAGCTTGTATTTCTTTTCTCATGGCTTCTATCCATCATTCGTCTTTCATTGCTTCTGCATAAGAATTTGGTTCATGCCTCGTTGTAATTGCTGCTAAAAAACACCGATGTTGAGCAAAAAATTTATCATAACTTACATAATATGCTAAAGAGTAAGATGTACCTAAGGAATTAGATTGGGAAGGTGAGCATTCCGAGGGGCTTACTCTGATGGTGTTTATTGGATAGTCCTTTAAATGAATAGATGGTTGCTTGACTCGTTGTCCTTTACCTAGTTCCTCTACCACAACTTCATTTCTTTTCACTTCTTCACCGTCTTCGTTGCTCAATTCCTCTATTTCCTGACTCACCTTATTAGCTCTCCTTACGCTTTCATTGTGTTTCTCTCCTACGTCATTCCCAATTTCATCACCCAACTCCACAATTCCATTTTTATTGTTCTCATCACCTATTGTTTTCTCATACAAAAATTTTGTTTCAGCAAACACTACATCTCTTGATATAAAGAATTCATTAATCTCCAAATCATACAATCTCCATCCATTCTTTCCAAACGAATACCCAACAAATACAAACCTACGACTCCTACTAGCAAACTTATCCTTATCCCTATTCAGATTATGCGTATCGCACAACTAACCAAAAACTCGAATAGGTTTGTAAGATGGTACTTCCGTAAAGATCATCTCATATGGGTTTTACCATTTAATAACATAGATGGAGTCCTGTTAATCAAATATCCAGCTACAAGTACACATTCTCCCCAAAATTCTATAGGTAAATTTGCTTGGAAATGCAAGGCTCTTACCACATTAAGGATATGGCGATGTTTTCTTTCTACTTGGCCATTTTGTTGAGGTGTTTCCTACACAAGAAGTCTGATGCAAAATCCCTTGTTCATCAAAATATTCTTTCATACACACGAATTCATTTCCATTATCACTTATAACAATTTTCACATTCTTTTCAAATTGGCATTTAATCATCACAATAAATTTTCTAAGAACACAAGCCACTTTATGTTTTCCATTCAGCAAATATATCCATACAACATGAGAGTAATCATCAATAATTGTCAAGAAATAAATTGCTCCACATGAAGCAATACTTTATAAGGTCCCCACAAATCACAATGTATCAAATCAAAACAACCTTTAGTTTTATTATCACTAGAAAAGAAAGTCTTTCTTGTTTGTTTTGCTTTAGAACAAACCTCACAAGTTTTATTGATTTTCCTACCTACACTACCAGCTTTTGAAATTAATTCCACCACCTTATGAGAAGGATGAACCATTCTTTTTTGCCAAAGCTCAAAAGATCCCTCATCAGCTACCTTGCAAGCATTCACTGATGCCACTCCTTTGAGAAAGTATAGCCCTTCGCATTGCTCACTCGCTCCAATTAGGTTCCTTGAACTTAGGTCCTGTATAGCACAAATTTTCTTACTGAGTTGAATAATCAAATTTGAATCACTAAGTAGTTGTGATACAGAAATCAAATTGCAATTCAAATTGGGCACATAAAGAACTCTATGCAATTTCAAGTCTCCTCCAAGCAACATGGTTCTTTCTTTCATTGCTATGGTCTTTTCTCCATTAGGTAACTCGACTGAGGGTGGCACAATACCACACAATTCTTTCAAAAAGGCAAATGTTCCTGTCATATGATGAGAAGCTCCTGTGTTAATAACCCAAGGAAATGTCCTCTGAATACCTGTCAATCTCTCATTGGTACCATTTTGATGAGCACTTAACATGTTTAGTAAAGTTGATGACTTCTAATTACTCAATCCACTAAGGCGTTTTCAATTTGAATCTATCACAGCTCCATGCCCACCATCAGTTCCAATTATTTTTGTGGCGTTGGCACGAGCAATTCTTCCATTATTATGTCCACCTTTATTGCCATGTTTTTAACTGCTTCTTCATCTAGCAGAAGTTTCATGTGGCCTATTACCACACCATTTTGGATAGCCAATCAACTAAAAACAACTTCCAGCATCATGTCCCTCGTTGTTGCAATTAGAGCAAATGAAAGATTCATTTTTATCCTCCCCTGAATTTCTACTATCAGCCGGGACTGCAAAACCCATAGGATTACCTCTTTCTTCCTTTGTTCGTGTCATTGTTCGCACCCACTTTTACTATATAACCATAGCATAGGCACTATTTAGATTGGGCAAGGGTTCAGTGGTTAAAATATTAAAGCAGATTGTTCCATATCCTTCTTCATCCAAGCCTATCAAAAACTAATGAACTCTCTATTTTTCTCGCTATCTTTCCAATTTAATGGTAAGATTGCATCAGTAGCCTGTATAGACACAAACTGGTATTTGATCATAGTTGTTTATTTTATCCCATAGTGTTTTGAGTTTTTCGAAATAGGAAACAATGGATTGGCCATCTTGCCTACAATTTGCCAAATCTGATCTCAATTGTTACATTTGTGGACCATTCCCAATCGAGAATCTTTGTTTAATATCATTCCATAGATCTTTTACGTTCTTCATGTGAGAAATCATCTAGTGAAGCGTGGGTTCAATGGTGTTAAACACCCAAGAAACTAACATAGAGTTAACCGTCCACTAGTCTTCAAGTTCCGGTGAATTTCTGCCAGTTACTTGACAGAGCCATCAACAAAACCATATTTTTTTTTGCTCATAATGCCGTTCGCATAGCTTGGGCCCATTCTTCATAATTCTTGCCTTTCAACTGAACTTGGGTAATCAAGTTACTTGGATTGTCATTTGAGTTCAGTGTGTAAGGACTGTATATGTGATACCCCGGGCTATCGAGATGAATGAAAATGGCATTTAAATTGAACCAGAATGAGTTTAGGTGTGTAATGGTGTCTTGAGACCAAGAGTTAGGTAGTGCAAGTGTTTGATGAGAGGTCTAGAGGTTCCAGGGGAAAATTGGGCTCGGTGGGCGCTCAAGCCCATGCCCAGGCGGGCGTCCGAGCGGCGTGCACCCGAGAGGAAGTCCTACCGTGCGCCTGAGGTGGTCTACAGTCTAAGCCAGAAGTTGGCCCTCGGCGAGCGCCCCAGCCACGTGCGCCCAAGACTTTCCCTCCCTGTGCACCCACGCCACTCCAGTATGCTTCCCAGTTGTCCGGCCATTTGAGTTTTGGAAGTTAACTTTGACTAAGTCAACTCCAATGGCCTTTGACCAAGCCTTGGTTAAGGAGGGGAGATGAAGTCCGGCCAAGAGGATTTGGAAGACCAATTTCTTTGTTTTCTTGCTAATTTGGCTTTTGTGGAGTAGGAAATTAGCATTGAATGTGGTGGGACCAAGGGCATTTAACTGGGAAGACTTTGCAACCTTATGTATATATATATATATATAAGAGACGAATTGTGGTGGTGAGGAGCTTGGCTGGCCATATTGAGGAGATATATATATATATATATTTTTTTTGTTGAAGAATTTCTATGTGGAAGCTTGTGATTGGTTCTTGAGAGCTCCATTTAGTTTGGCAAACCAAATTGTTTAGGAGAGTTGAAGGAAAGTGGTTCAAAAGAAACTAGCTTGACCAATGAAGTTAAAAGAGGATTCCAAGACAAGTCTTGCCCGAGAGTATTAAAAGCACTTGGCCCTTTAGCTTCACACCATTTCAAAACATCACCAAAGCAACACTTGAGAACTAAGGAAAGGGAAAGAGAGAAAGAACACTCGGCCGGCCAAAGGAGAAGAAAAGAGGAAGAGAAAGAAAGGGAAGAAGAAGAGGAAAGGGAAAGCCTCTTAAACCTTTGGTAAGCCCTCTATACTCAAATTCCATTTAGAAGAAGGCTAGCCTACCTTTTCAGTCTTGAATTTGAACTAAAGGATGAACTTGGTTTTCTTGAAGAGTGTTGGTGATCTTAAGAGAGGGAGAAGGAGAGTGAGAAAGGAGCTTCATAACCTCACTTGGGAGTTCAAAGAGTTGATTTCCATTTCCCTTGAAACCCTTTAAGTTTCGGCCAAGAAAGAGTGGTAGGGAAATACCTCACTTCCTTAATATGTATTTGATCGTAGATAAATCTTCTTGAAACAATTTTTGTGTGTGATGTGTTGGTGACCTAGAAATGAATTATGTTTGTAACCTAGGATGATTTGAAAGATGTGAAGCACCTAGGTTCATGTGGTGGTTGTTTGATGACTTAGAATTGATGGAAGTAAATTTGGTGATCTAGAAATGCTGAAAGTAACTATGGTGACTTGAGAATCCAATAATTTACTCAACTCAACCTCAAATTGAAATCTAAAAATTTTGGTAAATATGGGTATATTGAACCCTCCTTTAAGCCTGGAGATTTTGTCTAAATGTGCATGGAAAATACTTCGATCATTCTTGCAAAATGTCTAGATATTTGTGGCTTAAAGTGAGCCATGGAATGCAAAAAAAAAAAAAAAAAAGGAAGAAAAATGCTGCAAGTTTTCCTTTAGCAAAAACTAAAATTTTTCTTGTTTAATGTAATGTATTTGAGTTGAAATTGATTTGGTTCAAATGCCATTGCATCTGGAATCCAATTGATAGTTTTTAAGTAATGTGGTACCTTAATGCATAGTTTATGATGATGGTTAAATGATGTGATGAATGATGAACTCAAATACTCTAAAAAGATAAAATTGGTTGATTTTGAACGGGGATAGTGGGGTATGAAAAATAGTAGGCGCTGAGATACCCTCGGGTCAAAAGTCCCGGAACCTGTGCAGGGTTAGTTGGTGTTCATACCAGTAGGTTAGTAGCTTACGAAATGATTCGTATATTTGGCGTAGCGTCGCCCTGGGCCTCGATCCTAAAGCACGATTCTGTGATTCATTTGGCATAGCGTTGCCCTGGACCTCGATCCTAAAGCACGATTCTGTGATTCATTTGGCGTAGCGTCACCCTGGGCTGCGACCCTAAAGCATAATTTGGCGTAGCATCGCCCTGGGCTGCGACCCTAAAGCACGATTTGGCATAGCGTCGCCCTGAGTTGCGTCCCTAAAGCACGATTTGGCGTAGCGTCACCCTGGGCTGCGACCCTAAAGCATGATTGGATAGTACCCACCCCGGTGTTTGTGTGTGAAACGGTGGAAATGATATAAAGTGAAAACCTTAAATTCTGGCATGCTATTGAGATTCCAGAAATTGCTACATTGTTCATGGAGTATATAAATTGCTTACACCATGTTTAATATGTTCGTTACTTGTGATTATGAACTTCGTGCATACATCATATACATATTATTGTGAAGTGTCGTGAGCACACACATTTAGTGCTCACGCCCCTACAGATACCATTGCAGGACCCACACAGGGGAGACCAGATGAGCCTTGAGTCCAGCTAGGTGATTTTGCAAGAAGTGCCGCAAAGTTGAGCTAATGATGTATTTTGACGAATGTATAGTTGAGAAATGGAAAGTTATGTAAAGGTTTATGTATGTTGATTATGGGATGGCAATGGCTCTAAGGCTGGGATGTATATTTATTTTGACTTTTGAAAATGTAATGGCCTTAAGGCCTGTTTATGGAACTTATGCTTTTAGCTTCACTTTTAGTTCCTTGCTATCAGCTCATTCTAGCTGGATTTGGTGAGAATGTAAGGTTTGGTGGACGCTAGTTTGGTAGAATGAATTTTATACACAGGTTTATTTGTTACAGGTCCAGGTTTTAAACCAGTTAGGCCTTTATGTAGTAGGGGAGATTTTGTGGGTCCGTTGTGTGACCGCAGGATTGCTCTGATGTTGTTAACCCGGTTCATCATGTATTGCGTGTCTCTTACTCACTCCCCGGATCCCCGGGCTCGGGGCGTGACATTTTAATGAGGCATATTTTATGTGATGGTCAGCCAAGGAGGAGTGTTATAAATCCATTAATGGATTAATGACTTATCATAACTCTACCATAACTCCCAACTTTTCGTTAAATGTAACTCTATCATTTGAATTCTCATGATTATGATTGAATGCCTATATAAAGAGGCTTATATACCTATTGAAAGTGATCTTGTGATATGAAAGATATATATTGATGAATAATACAAGAATGATTTGAGTATTCCAATTCTGTATAAGTTCTAGAGTTACATTTTCAGGTAATTTTATAACAGCTAATGTATAAATTTTTATTTTATATGTTGTTGCTGGCACATTAAGGTAAAGGATTGAAGTTAATAATTAAATGAGTATTTATACCTACAATTAATATTACCTAGTAGACAGATGCTTTGATTTAAATTTATTTATGATTTGGAGTTGTATATATATTATACAAGAGATGATGTTTAATTGATGTATATATACGCATAAATTTTCACTTAATTAATGAAGAAAAACTATAATAATGCTGTTGAGCTTGTTGGTTTAAAACATCATATTGCCCTTTATTGTTTAATTGTCTATATTTATATCTCTTTATTCATTATTTACTGTTGCAGTTTTTGTGTCATAATTGCAAGCTTTAAAGGAAATCAAGAATACTCTTATGTGAATTATTTGAGCATTTTGTATTAATAAGATTGAGATTATATATATTTTATAATTTGGACACATATTTTAAAATCTAAAGATTTAAATTTTAATTAGATGAGAGAATTACAATTTTTTGGATTTTTGGAAATAAAAGAATATTTCACAATATTTAAATAGAAGGGAAAAGTAAAGAAGAATTTTAGATGATTTAATAAATATTTTTGTATTTAAAATAAATGAGAATTTTAGATATATAAATATTATTATTTTTTATAAAATAATAAATAAACAAATAATTCTCTTATGGCTAATTAAATCTAATTAGCATGCCCTTTCTGTTTAATAGTTTACTATATGATATTACATTAAACTTGATTGTTATGTAAAAGACATACATGCACCGGGTAACATAAAACTTAGGTTTGAGAGTTATATTTTTTCGAAAAATTTAATAAGAAATGGATAAACACAAGAAACCAGATTTAGGAAGAATCTTGTGTATGATGCGATGTTAATGGAATATGATTGGGTTGATTTTTGATATTAGGATTATAGAGGGTACTAAAAAAGTGGATTCTAGAGCTCAGTGGTCAAAAGTCCCAAAACCTGCGCGAATGGTTTAGCATAACCAATATGCTAGAAACCTATAAAGTGTATATACTGCTTCTACTAACATATATTAGTACCAGGACTATGGGAATAGTTTGCCTACAAAACCAAGATAAGTACATTTGAGACTGTGGGACCAATTCTATCCCACGACTAAAGTCTAAAAATTTGATGAGTACATCTGGGACTACGGGACTAGTTGTACTCCACAGCTTAGATCTAGGGATTTGATGAATACGTTTAGGACTACGAGACTAGTTTTACCTTACAGTTTAAGCTTGAGAATTTATTTTAAATTTAGTTCTGTGGTCGCAAACTAACCTTGTAGAGTATCTAACCTATAATATGTTATTGATGTGTGGTGATGTTAATGTTGTGATATGATTCATTTTAGTATAAGACTGTGGGATCATGGCTAAATAACTATTTAATTAGAACAATATGATTAAATATAGAAATTGTGGAAATTATAAAATTTTAGCTTTACTAATATTGATTAAGTGTTGATTGTTTTGCATGCACACGTAAAATTTAGTGCTCACTCCTACTACAGTTGGTAATGTAGGAGTTGATACTCATGATGAACCAGTGGGTTAGCTAGCCATCATAGATTGTTATAGTCAGATGATCTGTTTTGCTTTGCATTTTAACATTTTCAATTATAATGTAATGGAGTACTGATTTGGGCTCATGTTTGTGGCATGGTTATGTAGCCCCTTTTTAGAGCATTTTTGAGATATTTGAATATTCAAGAAATTGAATTTTGATTTATTTTTTTCCTGTTTACTCTGATATGGTATATTTTCCATGGTTTGATATTTAATTACTTGTGGGTTTTGTCCCTAAGTCTCTGGATTGTGAATCTCCGTGCGTGACAATTATAAATCCCAAAAATTTATATTTTAAAATTATATTTTAGTTATATTTTTTTTAAAAACAAGAAAAATTAAAATTAAGATGGGGCTAATTAGATTGAGATGTTATAACAAATTCAAGACTAGATAATTATTTAAGTTTATTCATTCCAAGGTTTGTAATTTGTACAGTAGAAGATGTCAACAGTAGTAACAATTTGTCCTGAATTATTTTTTCACTAGAAAATGTTGATCGTATTGACAATTTTGTCACCATCATAGTAAATGTCTATTTTGACTTTATTTTGCTATTTTGCTTTTCCACCCTCTTTATTATGGTGAAAAATCTGTATCTATTACTATAATATAAGTAGGAATTGGATCTTTAGCTGTAACGTCCATATTTTATAACTTTTTTCACTTTGTGTTATTGAAATTAACTGTTAAATATCTATTTTACCCCTTATATATGTTGAAATAGACAAACTACCATATTTATCTTTCATGTGGTTCTTTTGTGCATGTTGTGACCCATTTTGCCCCTCACATCTTAAAAATAATATTTGTTGCTTGGCTATTTTGAGTGGGTTTCTTGAAAGTAATGCGAGATATTTTTGTCTCTTTCAACTCAATGGCTTCACGTAGATGGTATTATGCCACATGTTCTAATAATTTCCCATTCAAATGCCTATAATTTCTCATAAAGTAGGCAGAAATCACTCTTAACTATGACAATCATTAGCGAAGATACATGCTATAGCAAAGATACATGCTCGAGTACTTAATTTCTGAATCGATGGTAATCATCGCTTAGCTGCAACGATCATTGGCAAAGATGACTACCATATCACTTCCGTGATCCAAGTTACTTTCATTTGAGTTCTACTTTTTCTCATCTCATTCTTATGCCATTTTCTTTCATCATTGTTCTCATACTTTTACTATCTTCTCTCATTTTTTTGTCTTTCGGTGGTTTAATTCTAGATTTTGATTTTTTTTTTTTTTTTTTGTGTGCCAGTGTATATTTCGAATATAGATTATATTTATTTTTTTTTAGAAATTTTAAATTGTTATTTTCATAATTTTTGAGACTGTCGACTTATAAGTTTCTTCTATAGATTTCATTTTTGGATTTTGTTTATTTAATTTTTACCAAATTCTCAAGGTGTGAGTTTAAGAAATTTTTTGAGTTAGTGAATTAATAATATTGCTTCTACCTTGAGTTGGGAGAACTTGGGTCGCTTCAGTCAACAAATTCTGAAATGGTTTCCATTTTGGGTTTTATTTTTTCATTTTGATGTGAGATTCACATGTATAAATTCAATTTTCTTTATTTCATTTCTTTTTTCATATTTTTGAGTTTCAATGTCACGCCCCGGGTCCCGGGGGACCCAGGAGTGAGTGTGAGACATTCATGACATGTAAACATAACCCAACCATCAGAGCTAGCACAACGGTTACATAGTGGACCCACAAAACGAAACTGCTATATAACGGCCTAAAAATGGACCATCGGGGAGTACCTAATAAGTCCCTGTGCAATTTATAAACCATTCAGGCATGCACTTTTGTAACTTCACTCACATGATTCCATAAGAGAGAAAAACATAAAGCAAACTCCACTAGTTCTCTTGATTGGTACATAACTTGGCCTTATGGCCATTACAAACCAAAAACAAAAGTAATGATATATAATACAAAATTTTCTTTTTCCAAAATACATGTACAACATATATGATTATCTTCACTCCTATCCAAGCGGGGATATCTCCTCGAGGTCCCTCCTACTCGCCCTGTGTGGGTCCTGCAGG
>JAVXUM010000017.1:6737170-6753183 GCA_035590655.1 Pouteria glomerata | reverse complement strand
CTTTTTACCATGAATTTTGAAAGTCAATCATATTGGAGTAATAAGGTAGGATTTCGTTCTATTCGTCACACTTATGTCAGAGATCCTCCTTATTTTAGCGGTACTATTGATCCTCATGAGTTTCTTGATTGGGTCGATAATGTTGAATACATTTTTGACTATCACGACCTATGTGATGACCAATGTATTCATTTGGCCAAAATAAGATTGACCAATTATGCTAGAGAGTATTGGCAAACAGTCGAGTTATACGATAGACCTATTACTCGATGGGCCGTGATGAAACAAATTTTGAGCAATTGATTTGTTCTTAAAAGTTTTATAGATAAAGCATGGTCTTAGTTAACACATCTTAAACAAGAGCATTCTTCCATTGATGAATATTTTGTTTAATTTAAAACTCTTAAGAAGTGGTCTAACTTTCAAAATAAGCCTTGTGCCATCAGTACATTTGTCCTTGGGCTAAGGCATTGCATCCCTGAAAAGGTTCAGCGATACGCTTATGAGACTTTAAATGAAGCTTATTCCAAAACTTTAAAGATTGAAAAATATTATGAAATTGAATATTACAAGTCTACGTTAGAGTCATAGAGATTGAAAAATATTATGAAATTGAATCTTAGGAGTCTATGTCAGAGTCAAAGTGTCTTATACAAACCAATGAGTTGCAATGTCCATCCCTTGAACTTAGCGCCCCTATTGTTTCTGTTGACATTTGTGATTTTTTTGTTGATTCTCCACTTTTGACATTTGATCATGATGAGTCACCAAATTCTCAAAATGTGTCTGAAGTGGTTGAATTAGTTCCACTATCATCGTGTCTTGATTTTGTTAATTTATTTGAGGATATCATAAATAATGACCGTCAGGATTGCGTAAACTTTATTATTGGTGATGGTTACTGTTTGGGGTGTAAGGGTAGTTTCCAGAAATTATGCTGAGTATCGAACAATGGCAGGATAGTCGGAGTCCAGTGGAAGGGTGAGAACCAGGGCAATTTGGAACAAGAGAGAGAGAATTGAGGGGATGGTGTTAGTCTAGTGATCGATTCTTGACCCTCTGGAAAGGAAGGGTTTTTATAGGTGTGGGGAGGAACCCTTCTAGGCGGGAGTTAAGACTTATGATCCGTTAGGAGCATATTTAGCCTTAACCTGGCGCGTCTAGATAGGATTAAAATTTTTCGCGTAATTCTCTCTCTAGATTGGTTAGGATATGATCCTAACAGTCCCCTGATAGCCTCCATTCCGCTGAATCCCCGATGATCCCGCTGGTTAGAAAAGTTGTTAAAAGTCCTTGAACCTTGTTCCAAGTTCAATGAGGTAAATAGTCCCGTGGCGGGTGTATTTCCGCGAGAAAGTTAGGTAAGCTGTTAAAGATCCTTAAATCTCGTTCCAAGTTCAAAGAGATGTGATGGTTCCGCGGCAGGTGTGTTTCCCCCGGGAAAGTTAGGTTTCGTTATTCAGAATGGCGCGACAGTTGCGTTCCACGGGAAGAGTAGCGATCGTTGGTCAAAGGTCGTTTCCCCTCGACCAGGGTACCTAAAGTTACTTGTTTAAGGGATATTATTTAAATATCTCAAGAGCTTTATTTATTAACTTCATCAGTTGGGAGTTCTTTGAGTCTATGTCCAAGTTGTTCTCTGGTGAGATCATTCAATTGCATGAGTCCTCACTTCTAATGCATAACAGAGACATTCTTGCAAACATTGAATAATTTTTCTTACAAGTTGTGTCCAGCATGTCCTACCACTATTTTATCGATATCATTGAGTTTTCTTCCATTCATCTGTCCTTGAGGGATTCTAATTTGACAAGTCCAGTTGCATCATCTCTCATCATTTACTCTCAATCATGTTTTTCACCTCTTTTTGATGATGCTGATATTCGATGGAAAATTAGATTGAGTAATAATTATTATACATTTCCTATTGGTGTTCTTGATGGGAATAAAGACTTTAATAGATGTAACTCAATGAATATTTTCGCATTGCCTACTTACAACCCCATATCGTTCTGTCAACACTTGCATGCCAAAAATATTGAACCCTTGTATATCCTTTATGATCATATTCCTAATGCAATTGTTTTTACATTGTCGTGTGATATGAGTTTTGTCGTAATTTGCAATGTGAAGAACTTGTTACCTTGTCGAGGCATCTTTCGGTGTCAAATATTGTCTGTAGGTTATGATAATGTTTTCATCCCAGTTCCAGTTCTTCTACCTCTTGAGAGGTGTCCTTATGTTATCAAAGTTGAGGATCTCATTTTCCTTCAACTTCAAAGATGTCTTGTCAAGTGAAAAATGCAGTTGGATATTAGTATGCAAGTTTTCAACTCGACGGAGTCAAGTTCTCTCAGTTCAAGAGAGTTGATGTGGACATCAATTTGCAGATTTATTTTTTTATTATTTTATTATTTGGATCCAATTGTTTGGGCTTTATTAATATTGAATTTATTTTATTAGAGGTTATTTTGGACCCATTTGTTTTGGGCTTTTCTAGTGTTGGGTTTATTTTATTAGTATTGGGTTATTTTATTTTAAGCTTTTGTTTTAGACTCATAATTTTTCCATTTAAACCCTAATTAGGATTAACAGAAGATGAATTTTTGAATAAACAAATTTTGATTGCTTGGCTAATATCTTCTCCTTCTCCTCCTCTTTCTTCTTCTTCTTCTTCATATTCTTCTTTATTTCTTTTTAATCTTTCAATATTTCATACTACATCAAATTGCCACCTCTAACTTCAAGCATTTAGTAGTAATCTCTATTGTCTTGCTCTTTGTTTTAAATAATATATACTTTTATATAAATACTTGACAAAAAAAAAAAAATTATATGTAGTAACTAAAATAGTAAAACATGCGTGCTTCAAAATTCATTAGATTCCAAAACTGATCTCATTGAGCAAGTTATCAAATTATGTTATAATGCCCCATACATTCTTAAACACCACTAAAAATATCTGCAAGCCATAGTACTTCTATTCTCTCTGTTAACATTCTGTAAAGCTTTTGTAACTCAAAATGGCATAATTCTTAAGAAACATGCATATTACCAATCCCGTGTATGTTCACCAATTATAAATTGCAACTTAAAGAAACGAAAACACCAATACCATTGTTTCAAAAATCACCATTATTATCACCCACCGTTGCTTGGCAAATCACCTTACATTCCTCTATGGCTCTATCTGATGCCCTCTAGAGTCCATTGTCAATTACCATCACCAGTTCACCACCATAGCTACCAACTCCAACACCACCATATCAGCCATTTAATCTTCATCAGATCATTTTTCCAAACAACCAGTATGTAGCCACTATATGTTAATATCTCTAAATAATAACTAAAAAAACACAACTACAACCAAGTCGGCAGCAGTAGACTTCCATTTGTCCTTATTGTACTTTCACCTCCGTCTTCCCCTTCTAGCATGGCTATTGTTTCTCAATTTAGACTGCAGCTTTGAGCTCAATTCAATTCTCAATCGACCGTCATTGTAACTCTTGATTGCATTCGTTTATTTATTTTGGTAGAATATTACACCAATCTATGAAAGAATCATGTTTACAAGTAGGAAAGTTGAGCCTCATCCCATGTTGATCAAGCCAAAATCACTTAAAAAGTGTCAAAAACAGCTCTCATTCTTCACAGTTTAAAATTAGCACCAATCTTCCTCAAGAACCAAGCACAAGGTTCACACTTCTGATGATAAAAAACTTGGACTTTGGTGACATCCAAGAAGCCAAATAGAAACCCTTACAAAAAGTACCATCACATCTTCACTGCTCCCTATTACAGATTGCAAAAGGGGAATCAAACTTGACATTGCTTCCAATGTTGGCATTCGGGGAATTGAGCAAAAATTCAACCTTGCTATATGTAGATGATGCTTTTATATCCAGTATTCAATATATATGCATATGAATCTACATATACTTGTGTGAGTGTTATGAGTGACTGTACAAATGCCTGTGCATCCATCTAAATATTCCATATGTACGTGGTGGGTGCTTGCGTGTAAACATTTAGTGCTTGTGCACAGGCATTTTACCGCTTATATGCACAAATAAATTTTTTATCCATTGTGGGAAACCATCCATTATATTAGATTCTAAATGCCCTTGAGCAGCCTTTCTTATTCACATAAAAGATAGTTGAACTGGCCCTACATAAAATGCTCCAAGTGTGGTCGAGCACAATATATCCTTTTCTAATAAAAAATTTCCAAAATTAAATCATTTGTGAATGAAAGCTGCACGAAATTTTATGTAATTCTCATGGAAAAACTAAGAATTGAGGGCAAGACATGTTCAGTGACAACCAGACTGCAGTGGATCAACTCTTGAAGAATTATAATCATTGATCAAGTCTAACCTTTTCTTTGATGGATTCTTCCCTCTTTGAAATGTGCCGCTGTTTTTGGAGAAGGATTGGTCTTGCTTCAACTTCATTCAGAATTTGTTGCTTCCACTCAAACTGAAAAGTGAATGCAATTAACAACAACCAGAAAAACAGCACCAATGGCCTTGGCATCCTTACGGGCAGCTCTCACATAACCTATTAAGAAAGCAACGAATGATTCATAATAATAATAATAACAATAATAATAATAATAATAATAATAATAATAATAAAACAGCCAAAATCATCCTACCCTGGCACAGAACCCTAGAACAAACAATACTAGTATCATATCCACTTGATCTTCTGGGTGGTCTTGGCAAAAAAAAAAAAAAAAGGAGGCTCTTTTTTGTTCTGTAGAAAATACTTTTGAAGAGATTGGGAAGTCCTCAATTTCACTTTTTATTTGTATCTTGAAAAACGTTCGACTTATCGAATATAGGTAATTGTGCAATTTGGTGATATATCAACCAATTTAGTTTCTACCCCTATAAAACATAAATAGGAATGTGGATTTCAAATCCATTTCAGTTTCATTTCGCTTTCCCCCAGTTTCTTGGCAGCCAAACAGAAAGGGAAAAAAAAAATATTCCTATAAAAAAAAAAATTTAACAAGTACATTAATTTTCAGCTTCAAAACAACATAGAAACGAGCTTCGAGGAAAGTGAGAGCCTCAACGGCTTTGATTAGATTTAGTTACCAATTCAAGATTCCGAAGTGAGACGTCAGGATAGAACCCAGATCGGAGATCACCTGGACTGACGTCAACTTCTTTTACTCAGCAAAGTTCGACTCTCTCAACTCTCTCTCTCTGTTTCTCTCTCAATCTTACTCTTCCTCTTCCACTCTGGGTTAGTACTTCTTGCCCGACCGTCGTTTCATGTTCGTTGTGGTACTTCTTTACCCCTCTCTCTAGGTTACCCAGGTTAAAAACGTTAAAATAATGATAAAGAAAAACATATTGAATAAAATAATTATACAAAACTTATTAAATTTTTAAGTGAAATTTTATTTGAGTCAAATTTAAATAGTTTAATTATTTTAATTTTAAATAAATTTTTAATGATTCGACTTAGCTCAGCCAATCAATTTTTGAGTTATTTTTTTAAGTGTATTTAGAGTGATAAAAAGTGAAATAAAATGAGATAAAGTAAAATATATTATAAATTTGTTATTTGTACAATAAGATAAAAAATTAATAATTTTTAAAAATTTATAACAAACTAAATAAAGATTTTCTTCGAGTGCATTTTATTTGTTGACAAATATTAAAATTTTTGAAAATTTTTAAAATTTATTCACTTTTATTTCATTACACGAATTACGAATTTAAAACTTATCTCACTTTGGAGGTGTTTAGAAGAAAAAATTTGACAAAAAGTATAGTTAATTTGATATAAAGGTAATATGTATTAAAATTTAATTAAAAAAAAATATAAAAAGTAGTTAAAATTTGATAAAAATTGGTTTTCCAAACAAGGCCTTTATCTCATTTTATCTCACTTTTTATTATTTTAAACACACTATTTATTTATATATATATGTTTGTTAAACATTAATTAATTTTAAAAGAATATTTTATTTTTATGAATTAAAAAATTAAAATTTAAAATAAATGAACTTAAAATAGATGTCAAGTTACGTTAATATTTTTAGAGAATTTAATTTTATATATTTTTGAAGCAAAATTATCTTCTAAATATATGGAACTAGTCATGCGCCTAAAGGCACGTGGCTTGCTTCTTTGCCGACGCGCCTACAAACATCATCTCAACTGAGGTATTTTGTAATATAGATATAAATTACTTATTCCTGTACTTATCAAATTCATTGCATGTCCTTCCCCCGAAACCGTAGAGAAAATCCACCAAAAGCAGCTGCAAAGAAAAATTACTGGAAGTGAAGGGTGGGCAGGAAAGGATGGGCAACGCCCAGTCACCTTCCGCGGATCCTCGCTTTGCTTCTGCCAGCAGGTTTCTCTCTCTAAAATCTCTCTCTATACTTTACGTCGCAAAGCACTGATACAAGGTTCCCCCCTTCTCTTTCCTTTGTAGAGCTTTCACACCGAAGGAGCTCGAAGATCTAAAGAGCTTGTTCGCGTCGCTCGCGGCACAATCCCAAAGCAACCGTCAATACATCTCTCCCTCCGTTTTCAAGGTCGGATTCTCTTGATTCAACTAACCTCAAATTCTTGTCTCAATTTCAGATTCAGCAATTGTAGTCTCACCCGTTCTTCCTCCCATCTGTACGCGTATATATGGAATTTTTCAGGTGTATTTTGGAATTCATGGACCTCTCGGCGATCGAATGTTCGATTTGGTTACCCAGAAGCGTAATGATCAAAAACTCAGCTTCGAGGACCTTGTAATTGCTAAAGTGAGTTGAGTTCCTTATTTCGTTTGTTTATACTGTTTATTAGCT
Organism: Pouteria glomerata; assembly: GCA_035590655.1. NCBI lineage: Eukaryota > Viridiplantae > Streptophyta > Magnoliopsida > Ericales > Sapotaceae > Pouteria > Pouteria glomerata. The sequence continues at coordinate 6,746,357 of JAVXUM010000017.1, read as the reverse complement.
TGTGATTCTGTTAATAGACTGATTTCATGGTATGGTTGCTTGAGTGACACTTTTTGTTTCCCCCTTTTCCCCGTTTGTTGGTTGCATTTGGGTTCTTCTTAGACCTTTTCACTTCCTTTGGAAACATTCTTTTCTTAAAATTGATTGATTTTAAAATAGAGAATTGATTTGATTTGATTTGATTTTAAAAATATTCCAATGCGTAAAAGGATGCATTATTCTGTTTTAACAAGATGGAACTTACCCCATCTGTTTGTATTTGGGGCCTTATAGTCTCCATGATATTTGTTTGAAGGATGTTGTATCTCATGTCTTTTGCCCCAACGAATGAAAGTTTTGCAATTTTCAAATTTGTTCTTGTTCTCAAATTCCCTCTCATGATCTTCACTTGAACATATCTTATTAATTTCTTTTGCATGTGTTCAGATGTAGGCATATGTAATTGCAACTATCTATATATTGGGTCATGCAGATAAGTTCATCCTCATATGCAAACTTATATCCAATTTGTCAATTGCTTTCATTTTCATATATCAGGGGACTTACGAGAAAGGAACAAAAGATGAGATTGAAGAGTTTATTTATCAGTTACTAGATGTAAATGGCGATGGTATCTTGGAGAGGTAAAAACTGTAAACAGTTGGTGTCGTAGAAATTATAAATAATATATTGAAATAGTTATCATCATTATTATTAATAGTAATAAACCCATACGAGTTTTGGTTACTTGTGAAAGTATACCCTTTTACTGCCTGTAAGTTTAATCGGTCAGATTAGATGCTTTAGCATTTGTCCTATTATATTGTGTCTCCCCCCTTTATATATTGGTCATCTTGCTCTACTGTGATTCTAGAAACAATTTTTGTTCTTGCTATAGTATCAAACATCCAAGTTCTCTTATGTCTTACACTAACCATTTCTTGAGTAAAAATACTGCTGCTGAAAAAAGATCTAAATCAGAGGTTTGGTCAAAATTCTGGATTAGATAATAGTATAAATAAGGATCCAGCTGCTGTTATTTTCAAAAGTTAGTTTTTGGAGACATGTTTCTGATAATGGAGAAATTAAAATATTGAGAAAGAACTATCTATGGATCTCAGTTTTTGAACCTAAGATTTCCCCTTCTTGTTTTAAGCAAATGGCCCATATACAATAAATTTCTTGAAAAGCAGTTAAAAGACGCCTTGCATACCTCATATATTTTTGGTCTTTGTCATTTCACTTTTTCCAATTTCAGTAACCATGAAGAGTCTGAAACCAAAGGGACGTAAACTATTGGCTTTTCCAGTGTAAACTCTACATTATTTCTGCCGTAGGGTGTTAATTTGAAAAATTCAGTAATTTAAGTTAAGCTTCCAGTCAACTCCTTTTCTTTTTCCCCCTTTTACTTTTTGCTTGATTTGTTTGATATTGAGAGTGGTCAGGTCTGACATGGAAGCTGCGTTAATGGTGGTGCTTGATGATGTACTCTCTCAAAGAAGCTCTAAGCCTGAACCAAATTCACATCATGATGTCATTGATATTTTCCTAAATGCTGCAAAATTTTCAAAGAATGATGAAGGATGTTCTGATAGTATGTCTTTTGAAGATTTTAGAAGATGGTGTGCCCTTCTCCCATGTGTGAGGAAGTACCTTGGAAGTTTGCTGTCACCACCTGGTCCAGGTTTTGAATGTTTTGGTTTCATTTTCTATACTGAAGTAATTTTACCAGATTCTTGAAGATAACATGCAGTATTTAGACCATCCTAGTGTAGTTTGACATTAAATGGATTTAAGTTCAGTAAAATGTTTTATATTTCCCTTTCTTATTAATTCAGCACTTTTTATGCAGGGAGGTCAGGTTCTCAAATTCCTTACTTACTGCATTTGGATAATGTTGAGTCTAATTCATTATTATTGAAAAGGGAATATGCCTGGCATATTGGAGGAGCCCTTTCTATGCATGAGCTTGTTGAATGGAAACTTTTGTATCATAGTACTTTTAATGGCCTAAGCTTCAATACATTCTTGGGCAACATATCGTAAGTTGCTCACATCTTTTGTAGACTGATCTTATTGCTTTAAAGAACAATTAAAAGTGATTTGTTGAAACCCCCCCTTCCCGGGGGCCACCTTCCTCTTGTATTTGTGTTGTTTGAGATATTTGATTCTTCTTCCAGCTATTTATGCTGATCTTATCTTTGAATTGAAGTTGGCTGATTTAGTTTGTGTACAACTTTTATATAGCCTCATGTCTTTTAGGCTCTTTAGTTCATTGCTTGGCTTCCAAATTGCTCTTATTTGCTTTACGCCCGTAAAAGAATGGCTCTCTCCGGAAGTAGGGGAGAAACATGACAATAAAAGGCAAATCCATTTGCGCATAACATACTAATAAAGAAGTCCTTTTGTTTTCATTTCTTTTATCATAAGTAGGAGATTCAAAGATAGCACAATCATTTGTTCCCCAGTTTCGTTGTGTAAAAATGATGGTCAAGTAACATATATGGATTTCTTTCAAGTTTTCCTATTTTTCATGTTGTGCTTTCTTTTGGCTAGGTCAAGGACAGGATTTCATTCCTTTTTAAGGCATTCCTTTCGCACTCTTGGAGTGGGAGTATTGTACTGATAGGAGACCATTTATACATGGTTGCATTATTGATGCGTCTCTAGGTTTACATTGGACGTAACAAAACCATCTTAAATGACTTTCTCTCGCCTTTTCTTCTGCCAGTGTGCCCCCAACTTTTTTTTTTCCAAATATATACTTTTTTATTCTATCATTTCCTTTATTATCATACATCTATATTAACATTCTCATTACCACTATACTCATCTTATGAGAGTGTTGATTTTTAATTGTTTAACACTTTGTACCATAAAGTATAGTTAGTCTTATAGTCGTCTTATAAAATTTTTCTTTCAGCTTGATAAATACTCTATCCCCACATAAAACACTCAAGGCATTTTTTCATTTTAATCATCCAGCTCGGATCCTATGTATATCGTCCTCAATACCTCCATTTGCGTGGGTAATTAATCCAAAATACCAAAAATGGTCACTTTTTTGCACATTTTAATTCTCAATTTTCACTATACCCTCATTTGCAGTTTTAATTTTACCTAAAATTGCAATGCATATATTCAATCCTACTTATCACTCTAAAGTCTCTGTACTCTAAAGTATACCTAAAAAGTTTTAACTTATGATTAACCCTGACTTAGTTTCATCTATCAAAATAATATCATTTACGAACAACATACACCAAGGAATGTTAGCTTGAACTTGCTTAAGTTCGTCCATAACCAAAGTGAAAAAATAAGGGTTTGAATTGGATCTTTGGTGCAAACCAATTATAATTGGAAAATTATGTTTATCACTACTAACAATTCTTAGTACCATATAGTATTAAAATTCAAGACAAGTATTTATTAATCTCTCTTTTAGGCTTGGTAATTTAGGAAATATAAAGTTTAAAAATTTTCATCTGTTTGTGAATACTCTTTTTTTTTTTAAAGACACGACAACTTTTATTCGTACTTCCTTTACAATATATAAATTATAGAAATAAACTTATAACCATTTTGAAAGGATGACGACATATAATGTATTTGTTGTGTAAACGATGAATACATTATTTTTGCTTGTATATAGGTAGGAAATTCTTTATTTGTTGTCGTGTCCTTGTTGTGTTGTTTATTTATTTATTTTAGATTACTATGTAAGAGGGGCTGTGTTATGTTATACTTATGATGTATGTTTGTATTTGTGCTTCTTAATAATTGTAAATATTTCTAAACATTTGTGTAAATATTTCTTGTAAAATGGACTTTGTTTTTTTTTTTAATATTTTTTTTCAAGAAGCAGTTATCTCATTATATATATTGAACTATTTTTTTTTTTTTTTTTATTTCTGTTATCATAGCAGTAGTAAAAAAAAAAAAAAATTCTGTTTTCAGTAATGAAAATTTTGTCAATAGTTTTATTATAAGATTCTGAGGCCTGAAACTGTGATGTGTAGGCTGGTGTAGTTGCCATGAAGTACTTATTTTTTTTTTTGATAGGTAAAATACTTTTTGATGGGTAAAATACTTGTTTTCACAAGGCCCTAATTGTTTGGTTGGCTTATCGAGGACCTAACTATTTAGTGGACCAGTCATAGGGACGATGTCATCACTGCATATATCAAATTTGAAACCGTGTTATGCCTGCCCAAGGCGACCTCTATGCTTTTGTTGCTTTTTTCCTTTAAGTTCTGTAATATATATATATATATACGAAACTATAAATCCTAAACCTCTATGTTTCGTTTTCAGTTTCGTGGTTGCTGGTACTATCTTTTAAGTAGGAGTGGAATCGGTAATTGTTCAATTGAACTGCAGAACTGATGAAGGTCCCACTGTGTTGATCATCAAGGATAAAGAAGGTTACATATACGGAGGTTATGCATCTCAGCCTTGGGAGAGGCATGCTGATTTTTATGGAGATATGAAATCTTTTCTCTTTCAGCTATATCCAAGGGCATCTATTTTCAGGCCCACGGGAGCGAACGGCAATATTCAATGGGTAAGTCTAATCTTTCAGCTGAAGTTGCGGTATTGTAGTATTCATTCTTCGAAGTTCCTATATAAAGAAGATAATTCTTTCCAAGCTTGACAGTTCATTTAAAAAAAGGTAAACAATCCATGCAAAATATATATATATATATATATATCAGTGTGCTAATTTAAAATCCTCCAGCAATCGTTTTCTATTTTAGCATGGTTCATACATTTTGGTTAGTGTTTCTATGGTATATGTGCACACTACCCCTAATTAAGTAATTTCACATCTCAAATTTCTAACTGTCATATCATTTTCCTTTTATGCCCCTTTTCGGCTTCTAGTATATGTATTGTAATTACGGAGTGGCAACAAAGAAAATGGCTACTCCGAGGGCTATGCTTTGAGAGAGAAAACCTGAGGTTTGGACACATTATGGGTGTCAACTATTTGAAGTAAATGGCTATTGTCAAAGCCATACCGGCCCTTTCTCCATGGAATAACATTTAATTGTCTAGAAACTGTAACACAGCTATGCAGGCAGTATAGTTGCTTTGCCTGATGATCTGGACATTACTGGTATACTTATTTTATGGCATTAGTGTAGCTTTCTTGCCTGTTGCTGTAGAATTCACTGGTATATACTTTGAGCAGGTCAACATGAAAATCATAGGCAAATTTACGAGTTTACTTCTTCAGTATTTTATGTTCACTTGTTGTTCATACCTAATTAGACTAATTTTAGCAAATTTTATTCCAGTCATTAGAAGGCCACCTTTTTACCCGTACATATGAGTGTGTGTGCGTAGAGTGACATTTTTAAACTTATTTGTTAGTTATTAGTCACTGACAAAGTAGCGTTGATTTACGGAACTTAATTGAATCATCGAAATGTTATTGATGATAAATTTTATATGTGCTGTGAGATGATGCTAAGCATAAAGATATGTGGAATGTATTTTTTATGGTCCCTTTTCTGGCCCTTTGACTTTTTCCATTTATTTTATTTATTTATTTATTATCATTATTATTTTTATTATTTTTTTTGGAGGGGGGGTTTAGTGTGGTTGTATTGTGCAAGGATTAAAATTTCCTTTCGGTAGGTTATCTCAGTTAATATGGAAATGGAAGTGTTTTGAGAGGCACACAAATATCAGAATATTTTGAATTGTTTATAAATATTTATTGAAATTCATTTAAATATACAAAAGTATAACATTTCAGTGCATTTTACTATATTTTATTGGAAAAATTAGAATTTTCCATTAGAATTATTATTTCACTAGTGTTCGTTTCGACCTCCTAGGAAACAGAAGTTCTTTTGGCTGTTTTATGGAAAAGAAACGATATATTGATTCTTGAATAATACGAGGATTGCTTCAGTGCATTCGTTGTTTTGTCTTGAGCCATGGGCTGACATAATTCTTAATGTTTTATAATTGGCAGTGTGCTGTTAATTTTAGTTCAGAGAGCATTCCGAATGGCATAGGTTTTGGAGGGAGGGTGAATCACATGGGCTTGTTCCTCTCGGCAAACTTTGATCAGGGGCACACCTTTGATTGCTCTACCTTTGGCAGTCCGTGCCTTTCCAAGACCACCCATATACTCCCAGAAGTGATTGAATGCTGGGGAATTTTGCCAAAGGGAGCCCAACAAGAAGGGAGAGAGACTCTCAAAGGTACTGTACTGGAGAGATTCAAGGAGGACCGCCATATGCTGAACATGGTTGGTATTGCAAATTCCGGTGAGTGACCTGGTACTACTTGATTGGCATCTAGGAATCAGAGACTCTAGTCTTTGAATGGGATTTATGGGGGACACCGACACATGGTGAATTTGCGTTAAACATGTGCCAAACTCACTTTTTATCGTATTATTATTATTATTATTATTATTATTATTATTATTATTATTATTATTATTATTATTATTATTATTGTTGTTGTTGTTGTTATTTCGTATTTAAGAACATTTTGAATACGCCACGTTTTAAATAGGGTGGAGTCTTTTGTATGATACGGAAAAGTTTTTTATCTTATAAGTGGGGTTTTGTGGATAAAATAAATTATGTAAAAGAAAAAAAAAAACTCTGTTATTTTATATTTGGATTGTTTGTTGAAAGATAATAATATTTTAGTTTATGAATTGATGGAACAATGTTTTGTTGGTTATCATTTTAGATGAAGGGAAAAAATGCTTCTAAATGGGAAAATTGATGTACAAGACAAAAAATTGATTTTTTTTCACTCGAATGTGGAGGGTTTTTTTATTTTTTCACTTTGAGGCATTTTTTTATAATTTTTTGCGAATATAAATAATGTAAAAAGTATCAAAATCAATAAAATAAATAATTCAACTCAGCGTCCCTTATTGTCACCTAACAAAATCTCATAATAAACTATTTGACTTTGCCTGAATGTAAGATTTTAATTGAAACAATTTGAGGTTAAGTTATATTAAAATATATAAGATAGCGAGCTATTTTAATGTAATAATAGATGAAATATTTCTAATATTAAAGTGTCACTATTTTTTTACATATTAAAAAAATTAATATAAAAAATTCAAATAACTTTTTTTTTTTTTATTTTGAATAAAGATTTTAAATTTATCATTTTAAACTATTTAAATTTGTAATCAAAATTTTATTTAAATTAAAAAAATTATATTTTAAATAACTAAAATTTTAAAGTAATTTTAAATTCATCATTTAAACTATTTAAATTTCTAATCAAAATCCTATTTAAATTAATAAAATTATATTTAAACATTTTTTTCTCACATAATTACCATCAAATTTCTTAATTCCAAATCCATAAATACAGCCTAAAATTTTTAGTGCCTCCAACTCCTCAATTGCTCAAAAAAAAAAAAAAAAATACTTCATCTCGGCACTTCCTGTTTACCCTTACTGGAATCCCAGTTAGCCTACCAGAACTGAGTTTAAATTGAAAATTTCACGAGGGGTAAAAAATAAAAAGAAAAATAAATTAATTATGTATTTTAAAGAAAGATAATAAATCCACTTCACTATTAATTATTATATTCTAAAAAAAATTATTTATTATAAAAAAAACTAGAGTGCAAAAAACCTGAAAATAAAGTTCAACTAACATTTTTTGCAACCCCAAAATTGCGATGATCAAGTTCTTTATACATGCACCAGCCAAATGTGATTACGTGAACGTTTATGCTCAATTGCTAAATTCACTGTCAATCACCAAAAATGGCACAAATCAATTACAAACTCTCAAGCAAAAAATCAGGAGCTACAAACAAAACTAAGCGTCTGCTTCCAAACAAGTTGTTATTCATTTAATAAGTTAAATGAACAAATTTGAATGCACTTTTAAACCTCAATAAATAAATAAATGAGCTATAAACTCAAATAAAAGTAAAAACAACTCCATAAAATCCGCAAACAAACTTGCTTATTATTCATAAACAATCCCATATAAATATTCACATACAAACTTATTTATCATTCTTGAATAAATTTGTTCAGATATTCGAGAACATTCTTGCTTAGAACTGCCCAAATTATAACTAAAGTTATCAAAAGTTGATTAGTTCTGACTAATTACCACTCTATATCAAAATAACTCCGATCAAAACTCTTTATCAAAATAACTCCAATCAAAACTTTAATCACCATTCCATTTATGTAAGAATGATGATCATCACAAGGCAACGAACTAGACCAAAAACCTCAAGATTGTACGATATGACCTAAAATATGAAATCATGAACTGAAAACTACTAAATAACTTTAGCATCAACCAATTCCACCGCATCTGACTGAAAGTGACATCTGGATTCTAGAAATATAACTTAAGAGCCTGCCTGATTGTATTGGCGGTTCAATCCTCACTGCACTAATTTCTTATCAATGTTGAAGTGCCTGAGATAGTGTCAAACGAGGCAAGACTGAATTCAAACCCAATGTAGTTAGGGCCATCAGCTTCTTTAAAACTCATATCTCCTTTAAAATAGGGAGGAGTGAAAATTGAAAATTGGTTTATTTAGAAAATCTTTATCGAAGCTCTTCAAATATGGAAAAGCATTATAGTTTTCTCCGTTGCATAGAACGATTTAGAGATATTGATGTAGAGTGATATTGAATAAAGAATCCCTAAAATTGAAAGAGGAGCTGCTGTAGATGCCCTTAAACAAGAAATTGACAACTAATACTGGAACCATCAACGTTATTTAAAAAAGGGAGCAATTCTAGATAACACTTGAAAATCTCACTACATTTTCTCAGCTCTCACCCGTAGATCAAACGGGACTGTGGTATGTACTTTTAGAGAGAGAGACAAGGGAAGCATGAAACAAATTTTAAAACAAACATAAATGCTCGAACAAAATGCATCCAAAAATTCTTTACATATATAATCAAAGAAAACAAGCCACACCAGTTTGTACGCAAGGCCAGTAAAATTGGCAATGAAAAGTAGCATGCTCACCCAAAATGGTTCTAAAATACTTTGATTGGAAATGCTGATGAATAAATGTACTGCATTATTAGATGAACACCAATCTGGGACGGAGTTACTTTAGATGCATTATATTTCACAGTTATAGATTTCAAATATAAGTAGTTGTCTCCCCTATTATAATTTACCATAGTTACTACCCCTTTTGTAGGTCTAGGAACACCCCACCCAC
>JAVXUM010000017.1:6680840-6706280 GCA_035590655.1 Pouteria glomerata | reverse complement strand
TAGTTTATGAAGAAACATCATCACAAAAACACAGGTTTAAAAATCCCCCTATCCTTATTCCATCAAACATAAATGCTGAAGCACAACCCATAAATTTAAGACACGACCCGCTAAACACCGGGTCACATGCATTAGGTCAATGGGACGGACCATGGGTCATCCTGCACACCCAAGTCAAGATAACACCAAATAGCACCACTAGCTGAGGCAATGGGCAGAACAAGCTACTGAGTCAGTGATGTATCGACATTGCATGAAAATAAAAACCCACAACACAGACCACAGAGAATGATGTTTTTCACTTATTTTAATTCTTCTAAACGTTTGAAGAGAAGAGAAGAATCTACAGAAGGCAAAATCAGAATACAAACAGTACAGGCTAAAGAAGGATTGACTTAACATTTCAAGAGGGAATGTGTTAAGTAACTAACAAATCCCTCATGGACACCCTAGTGGCTTAGGGATCATTCTCCCAACAAAGAGACTCAAGTTCAAGTCTCATTACCTATAATAATAATTAAATAAATAAATACAAAACAAGAATTGTCATAGATGAATTACATTTACCTGTCATCACATATTCAGGAGCTGCATAACCGTAAGTTCCCATCACACGAGTAGAGACATGGGTCTTGTCTCCCTCGGGACCATCCTTAGCAAGTCCCAAATCAGAAAGTCTGGCATTGTAATCCTGGAATGACTCTTAATTAGAATACCAAGAAATCAAAGCAGAAATCTAGTTTTCCCAGAGATTTTTCACGTACAGCATCTAATAGGATGTTGGAGGTTTTAAAATCTCGATATATAACTGGCCTTTCTGCTTCCTCGTGAAGAAAAGCAAGGCCCCTTGCAGCACCTAGAGCAATTTTCATCCTGATTGACCATGGAAGAGGCAGGGACCCTGCATGTATTGATTATTATAAGAGAGAACCTCGAGCAACAATACAATAACCTGATTGCCATATCAAAACAGATCCAACAATGATTTAACTGATGCATAGACACAACTGCACAATTTTTAGGCCCATGTAATGTTTCCAAATAAATATCATAGTTTCGCATAAAAAAGTGTACAATACAATGGAAAGGCCACACAGTCCGTCCAATCAAATATGGAATTCTGAGAGGGGCATAGGATAGATCTCTTGCATTATTTTCAAGCGGGAACAGCATTCATAGAAGATAAGGACAGGGACCTATTTTTGCTGGAACTTGATTCTCACTCCTGTTCCTCTTCTTCACACTCTCCTAATCCTATTCCTATCCCTACTCCTACTCCTGCTACTCCTACTCAACGTTCTCCAACCCCTAACTTTATTGAATCTGTGCCACCTTGTACTCCTAAATCATAACCTTTGGAAAATCTTTCTAGAATTCTAATATGGTAAGTGACGATTTAAATTAAAACTTTGGTAAAGATATTACTTTGAGTAATTTTTAAGTCAAGAAGAAATATATCAGCTTTCCATTACCTACATAAGAGAAAACCTATAAACTGAACAAATATGGTTTCGAATCTCTCTCCCCCCTCTAATAAGAAATTTTGGTGCAAAATATCAAGGGAATAAAAAAAATATTATATCAAAAGAGAGGCAGTTACATACTCCGAAAAAGGTGGTTCTCCAAACTCCCTCGAGGCATGAATTCATACACTAGCAGCCGTTGATCATCTTCAATGCAATAACCAATCAATTTAACCAAATTAGGATGGATGAGGTCCCCAAGAAAACTCACTTCAGCCTGCCAAATGAGATGATACTTGAGAAAGGCAAGCATTGAAAGATGACAATAGAAAAGGGAGGAAAAAGAAAAATAGCGAACAAAGGTAAACTGCATTAGAGAGTATCAAACCAGCCATTCTTTGTGACCCTGAAGTCCATCATGGTTAAGGGTTTTCACTGCAACAGTAAGCCCTGTACCAGGTTTGACTGGTGCAGTTCCATTCTCTTCGATCCACCCCTTAAATACACAACCAAAACCACCTTCACCGAGAAGACTCTCTGGCCTGAAATTTCTCGTTGCCAACTTAAGATCATTAAATGTGAATTTTCGAAGCCGAGATGAAACTTTGAGTTCCTCTTCAAGTTTGGAAGTGGATGCATTGCTTTCTGTATTACTTGTGGTCGTTGATGACAGAACAGGAACAACAGGGGGTTCTCTACTTGTGTCATTATTAGATTTTCTCTCTGCAGACACAAATAAGGAACCAACTTCAGAAAAAGAAGTAGATACAAACCATCATAACAGGAAAAGTCCTTGATGGTAAGTCTTACACAGCAGCCAAACCTCCATATTCTGCAACTATGCTGACATGTTTAAACAAATTCTACAAGCTCCGTACACATAAAAGATCAAATTTAGTGAAAGCAGATTTATATAGAAGCTGTGAGCAGTACAAAGGTAACACAGCCAAGCAAAGGCTGACAACAAGGATCCAGCACAACACAACAGAGCCACAACCAAAACATGAGTAACCTATGGTGGAAATGGTGCAAAAATTGAGCAAATTGTTAATGCAGATGATAATAAATGATTATGGACTAAATAGAAAGTTATATTTGATAAGCATATGGTTTGTAGTGTAAAAATATGTGTTGCTGACGATGCAAGGAACACCAACGGTTATAATATCACGAAACTTAACTGCATCAAAACAAGTAGGTTCAAATATAAACAACACATATGCAACAACTGTGCAAATACAAAGAATGATGTACTATATAACTATACTGCACGGAGTGCCCAAGGGTTCACAGTCACATAAATCATTCCTTCCTTTGCACATGAAGAAGCCAATCCCACTAGTAGGTGCTCATGGTACCATATCATGATATTCATAAAATCGTTGATTGTATTCTAATATTCATACAATGGCTAATTATATTCTAACTAATCAAAAGAACAAAAAGGAAAAGAAAAAAACAAAAAATTATGAAAATATTATTTTTTAATACAGACATAGATAGTTCTTGGCTTCACTAACATTGAAGATCAGCAAAAAAGGACAGTTTTCTAAGAGGGGATTAATGAAGCCAAGCTGATGGAAGACTTCCAAGAGAAGACAAAGTTGATTGGGTATTTTATATTGTATAATGTTATTGTGAGTCTTTAGATATTGTGTTGCTTTCTTTCAGGACTTTTTCAGTGGTTTTAATGATAGGATTAGCATCCTGTTAGGTGTCTATGTAGGGAAGGATTAGTTCGATAATGTTTTCATTAGATTAAAAGTGTTATATATAGCCTATAAATAGACCACCATGTTGTAATACAAATTGGACCTCCAAATATGAATAAAATTCAGAATTGGCTAATAAATCTCTCTCATTCTTCTATTTTTTCATCCTTAATCTCTCACATTTCATATGAACGCTCTCGTCTCCATCCTTTGGTATATTCCCCTTCCCTCTCTCTCTCTCTATAGTAATTTGTTTGATTTTTCTCACTATCTCATCTTCCCTATTTTTTATGTTATATTATTTATCTTTTCATTCTCCTATACTATTTGTCTTCTATCTTTCATATTTTTCGTCTCCATTGAACCATATTTAAATAAGGTAAGTCCTCGTATTATTTTCCCCATCATTTCTTGGAAGAAATTCTCATGAAGGCCACGCTTCTTCAAGGCAAAGGAAAAAAATAATTACTAATAAATCCACTACTCCTCAATCTAACTTAAGGAGGTAAAATGCAAAGAAAACGGTTTTCATTACAGTAAATGAAAATGAAATCCCAATAACAGTGAAGTTCTTTAGATTAACTAGATCCATTTCAATGGATGCAAAAATAAATTTTCCTTTCACAGGCTACTGTCCATAAAATCTTGCAATCTTTTTCATTTTTCTAATTTTCTTTATTTCAATCATAGATAGTTAGGGCATTCCACCCAAATTGAAGCATTCTTTGCACAACAAAAATAAATAAGTCCTACTCAAATTAATAACCAGAAGAAGCTGATTATATCTACAAATTATGGACACATAGAAATAAAATAAAACTCCTCCAGAAAAGTTACTGAAACATGACTGAGACCATGCAGTCATTGCAATAACAAAATGTAAGTCTTAACAAAAGATACAAAGTTTTCAAAGCAAAAAGGATTACCACAGTGAGTACTGATGCCACTAACAGAGCTATCCACTTTAGATCTTGAAAAAATACAGCTACCAATAAACCTCAACCTAACCCAACACCCAGTCTCCTCCACAGCCCCATCTTTCTTCTTCTTCCTACTCTTTGATTTGCCCACATCCCAAGACTCTCCCTTCACACCATCGGCACCAAATCCCATCTTTCACAAACCTTATAATCAAACCCAAATATCATAAGACTACAAATTCCCCGCCTCCCTCCTCCACAAACCCGTCAAAAGAATATTCCTTCACTTCCAGAGCTATTTCCCACAAAGAAGTTCAAAAATCAGATTAAATCACTCACACAACCCAACAAACAAAGTATTTCCAAAAAGTCCTTCGCTTGCAGGAGGGAAAAAAAAAATCCTCGGAAACCCACAAAAAATCAGACGAAATAACAGAGACCCAATTCATAAAACCGGGCAAAGATCACTTTTGAGAGTTGACAGAAAGACAACAGGGTCAGATCGCATGCTTGACCTTCACAACCACCGTGAAGAAATTAACCTGTTCGGGCACAGAGTGCAAGCTGTATCAGATAACCTCAGTTCAAAAGCATCCCCCCACCCCCGCAAAAAAAAAAAAAAAAAAGGAAATGTCTATTCAAAAATACTCGAACCTCCACCAAAAAGAAGCTGACCAATTCAAAGCTTAAAAATCTTACATACATGCATGAGGGAGAAAAAAAAAAAAAAAGTTAGTTTTTTTTAAGTGGGTTATTAGTTAATTATAAAAAAATTAATTTTTTTAGTAATTAATTTTTTATTTAAAAGTATAATTTGATAATTTTATTTTTTATAATTTAAAAAAATTTAAAATATAAAAAAATAAATTTAATAATTATAAAAAAATAAAAAAAATTAAATAGGTAACCAGTAATAACCAGGTTCCAAACGGAGCCATAAAAAATCACGCTACATATTGCTGAAAATGAAGAATAGCAAGTATTAAAACTGTGAATTATCGGCGCACACACACACTCTCTCTCTCTCTCTCTCAATAGCCAATTGGCGCTGCCCGAAGAAGGGGGGCAGCGGGGTTTTTTGTTGCCCGCGTTGCCCGTGAGACAGATGACAGTGCGACGAAGCAATCACAGACCGGACCGGTCAGGTTAGTTTGGTAAAGGCGAAAAAGCTAAAACGAGTGGCGGGTAGTCGGGCAGATGGAGAAGTGGAAAACGGGGGCAGTCTGGGCAGGGGAGAGAGAGAGACAAAGAGAGAGAAGTGGGACCCACCACGGTAGTGAACTGTCCAGCTTTGGTGGGACCCGCTTTAGTGGTGATACGTAAACATTGGAACGGGTTGCGATCCGTTTATAGATTTATTTATGCATTTTTTATTTATGCTACTTTTTTTTTTTTTTTTTTAACTGATTACGCCTTTCTCCTTTCAAACAAAGTCAAAGAAAATAGTTGTTTTTTTCAATTTTCTTAATCAAAATTTAGCTTTTTATTTTTATTTAAAAAATTAAATATAATTTTTTCTTAAAAATTAAGAAATAAATAAAATAAGTTGATCAACACCAAAGACAAAATTATCCTTCCATTTCTAAAAATAATTTTGGTAGCACAATATACTAGCTGTAAATAATTTTTAGTTCGTTGAAAATTTTAATTTATTTGTTTGTTTTTTCATTATCACAAAATGAGGTATAAAAATATAATATTTACCTTTTTTTTTTTCTTTTAGTGATGTTTTAATAGTTAAAATAGTATGTAAATAAGTGCTGCTTAAATTTGTAAATAATTGAAAAATATTTCAAAGCAATCCAAAATTAAATAGAATAATAATGCGGAGGGAACTTTTGCACGTCAATTCTCCATCTCTGAATGACTTTTTTTTTTTTTTTTATTGAAAAGATAAATTATTGAGAAGATAATATTGAGGAGAAGCTCTATTTATGAATCTACTATTGTTCAAAATATAATTTAGGTTACTGTTTAGTATTCTTAAAAATGTTAAAAAATTCTCAAAAACTTCAAAATTCTTTATTATTTTTTATACATTCACACTTGTTACAATTTAAAAAAAAGGTACATAACTTGAATTCGATTAATAGAATAATTGTAATTTTTTTTTAATGTGGCCATAGTCATCTCAGTTACCAAATAAAACCTATTTTTAATATTTTTTTGAAGAGATTTCAAAATCGTTCCGACAGATTTCTCTGTAAAAATCAATATCTTTTACTATTTATCTTTGAAAAACATGATTTATCACCAAACACTTAAATATTACTCAAATCACATTTTTTATTATTTTTTGTTGAACCAAACACCGTCTTAATTGATAAAACTTAACTTTATTTTTCAAATAATTTCATAAAATTTAAAAAGCGCATTATCAAAATACAAATTCTATCAATCATCTTCAAAATATATTTTGAAATTACGTTTCTAGCATTGCTCTCTTTCATCAAAATGCATCTTTACCTCAGATCGGAATACGTTTTTTCATGGATCTCTCTCTCTCTCTCTCTCTTCTTTAGCCTTTATCATTTCATAAATATATATATATACTAGTTATAACCCGTGCCTAAAAATACGGGCGAACGAACTTCCCATTCAAAACAGCAGCTAATGACACACACACATATATATATATATATATTTGTCAAATCATTGACCGATTTTATTTTATAGATTGTGTTCTTTAGCCTTTATCAACATGTGTTTTGTATAAATGCGTTACTTTATTAGCCTTAATTGATTCTTGGATAGATATTTTCAAAATATGTATTTTTGAATTTCAAATAAAGGTTAAAAATGCAAAAAAAAATTGAGAAGCTAAAAACGCTGAAAATGTATTTTCATTGACGATAAATTCACAAACAGTTTTCCTAAACAATATTTCTTCAATAATTTATCTAGGAAAAAAAAAAGAATCCTCTAAATGCCAAATATATATAAAATTCCATTGCTTATTTATGTGCCCTTCTCCGTCTCTAAAATGGACAAAAATATAATAATATGAAATTCCATTATTTATTTATTTATTTATTTATATTTCCCCATCCCTAAATGGCAAAAAAATAAAGTAATGTAATATAATTGTTTATTTTTATGCACACGTTTCCCAACCCTCTCAAGGCAACACGTGATAGTGCTAAAATGGGTGTCTCGAAAAATAAAAGAGAAACACAGCATTTGCACGTATTTTTTTATTTTATGAATAATCAAATAAAATTTTTAATTCGTTTAGGAATACATATATTTGCATTATTACAGTTTTTTTTGTTTTTTATT
Organism: Pouteria glomerata; assembly: GCA_035590655.1. Classification (NCBI taxonomy): domain Eukaryota; kingdom Viridiplantae; phylum Streptophyta; class Magnoliopsida; order Ericales; family Sapotaceae; genus Pouteria; species Pouteria glomerata. The sequence continues at coordinate 6,698,906 of JAVXUM010000017.1, read as the reverse complement.
TTTATTTTTTATTTTTTTGTAAATTCTAACTTAGATTAGGAGAGATTTTTTTTTTTTTTTTGTGCGTAAATATAAATTATAGATATTGCATTAAAGATGAAAAGGAAAGACGATATACATGTTGGTTTTTTTTTTTGATAACTCAGGGTGTCTGGACCAGCTTGAGTGTACCTCGACTATTCTCTTGGGGTCTTAAAGTTAATGACCGGGTAAACCCTCTAGTGGTTCTAAGGAGACTCGAACTAGCGATATATATATGTTAGTTGATGAAGTTGAGGTTGGAAATCGTTAAATTAAAAATTTAACGATTTAGATAAATTTATATTCTTTTAAAAGTAAAAAAGTATAAATACATTTAGATCATTAAATTATTTTAACAGAATATAAATTTATTTGATATATTAAATTTTAATTCAATAATTCTCGATCACAAATCACGAGTTGACATAGATTGTTACGTGAACTTTTCAAATCCATTTAAAGACTGGGTTACGTTCATCTGGGGTTAAAGATGTGCTGGGTAGCTTATCAATTTGTGAGAAGATAAAATATATTTTATGGTAAATTGTCTAAAATCAAGTCACTGGTCCCCGCAATTATCATTCATGAGATGCGCAATAAGATAAACGATAAAATCAGGAATTGGAAAAAAAAAAAAAAAAAAAAAAAATTCTAATAATAATGGTGGTAATTGTGCATCTCAATTTACTTATTAATGCTTACATAATTTAAAAAGCAATCTCAGCTTGCACCCGTATTAACTATTTACTTTAACATTTTAAAACAAATCAAAATTTTGGTATCGTTTTAAAATCACTTTTAATAATAATAATAAAAAAAGTTTTCATTTCTTGATAAAACAAAGTAAAATAATAATTATGATGTTTCTATCAAAGTAAAGTGAATCACTCTGCATTCAAAGTGAGCGATTCATTTTACTTATGATATAGAAATATCATAAATAAAATGAATCACTCATTGAGCGTGGCCGCTAACTTCGAGTCCTTTTGCCCTTTTTATCCAGTCCTCTCGTCCGTCTCATCCTGCCAGAATTCGAGCCCAGGCTCCCCCCCAGCTTACCGTTCAAAAAAGAAAAAAAAAAAAAAAGTGAATCACTCACTGCTAAAATAATAAATTATTTAGTTACTTTATATTTATACGTATAAACATATAAGTGGCGTTTGACAATCTTGTCATTTTTTTGTTATTATTTTTTTTTTACCATTTTTTATTTTCTATTTTATGTTCTATGTTATTTTTTTTTTCTAAAATGAAAACTGAAATTATGTTTGGAAACGTAATTTCGTTTTAAATTATTATTTTTTATTTTTGGAAAATATTGTATTATATAATATTAAAATAAATAATGTTTAAAAAAAAGCTAAAATATTTATAATTGAAAAAAAATAAAATAAAAATACATTTTAAAATATTTTCATTTTTTATTTATATTTTTATTTTTTAAAAAATAAAAAAACGTAAATAAATTTATTACAAACATAGTTTTTAAAATTTTAAAAACAAAAACAGACAAATAAAAAATAAAAACATTACTAAACATGACCTTACATATGTGTTTCATAACTATTGTGCCATCTAAAATTTTTCAGTTTTCGGACCAATTGAAATGAAATTTTAATCCTCGAGTTATTGGAAGATAAATTAAAAACCCCAAAGTAAAAAAAGTCATCGGACCACGAATTAAAAATCCCAGTGGCATGCCCTTTTACTCATAAAAGTTGTCCTCATCACTGAAATTGAATCGTTCTGAAGAGTTGTATAGGCCTGCAGTGAAAAACTCACTGCAAGAGTTACAATGGTGAAATAGACAGTCAATATTCAATCACAGTACATTAAATTATGTTAATAAATACTGGTGAGATAAATTAATAAATACAATTTAACACAATTTAATATATTATAATTGAATCTTAACTATCCATCTCATCACTGCAGCTCTTTATTGTAACCCCTTAGAACTCAAGTTCATTCATTTAAATTTTGTTATGTATAACTTTTATATTAAATTTTTACAAAATTTGGCCTTTCAAACATCAGCTTTATCTATCGTTGTATCAAATGTGCCACCAACTGAATTAGAGCCGAGCCGAGTTGAAAGAAAGCTGCATGCACTTGAACCAAACCAGTTAAATAACCCCACTCTGCTCTGGACCAAGGTCCCCACCATACCCCTTAATTGACATCATGACTGCTCAAATCAAATATAACTGGGTATCATATTGTAAATATTTCCAGACCAAACAAGGAAAGCTTATTTCATAATGCAAAAAAATAAAATATAATAAAATTACAAAAGAGACGTAAAAATCTTGTCCAACAAATTGTTTCTCAGTGGATTAAAATAAAACATTTGCCTTGGCATGATTTCCTCTGCAAATATAACCCAACTCCTCACAACAAAGGAAAAGGTCACAAAAATGAGAGAATGAGATCAGATGGACCATAAATATGGTTTGAAGGCCAGAAATAAGGTTACTGAAAAAACAAATATTTTCTACCCAGAATCAACAGCTTAAGAACATCTGAAAGATATATGCCAACAGGGTTGTAAGTGACCAATCCTCGCTGTCCATCTGTGTGCGTCCCACATGAACGGCAAGGACTGGACAATCGTGACTGTCCTTAGCACCCCTCTATTTGAAACAGACAGTTCAAAAGGCCAGTTTCTTGTAGCAATGTCAAGTGCTATCATCATTCTAGGTAAAATACCAACCAAATTATGTGCTAAACAGAATTCACACACACAGGAACAGGCGTCTAAAAAGAGTATCCAAATTTTGTCTGGCAAACCAGCCCCTCAAACTAGAAAGGAAGAGGGATAAATTGTAGAAACTGGCATGAGAAAAGGTTTACGCATGTATATATTAAAATAATCAGAAATGATTTGGGAATTGAATGACGACTAGAAATTCAACAGGGAATTTCCAAGGTGTCAAATCATTTCTCAACTATCTAATGATGAAATGGTCACTAAACCTACAACAACTTGGACAAAAAGGTACAGAACTTGATTTTTCCGTTCAAAGGGTATATAACAAATACAATTACCATATCATGTGACGTAAATCTAGCTATAAGGTTCTCTATTGAAATAAATTGACATCATGATTTCCACACCGTTCATGAGGGAGAAAAGATGTATACCTTGGTTCATATTTCCAAACAGTAAGCCATTTACATGTCGCAATACTATATAAGAAGCAAATTGAGAATCTTCCCCTGCTCAAGGAGAGAAGTCATAGAACAGGAACTTGGAAAACTGTTCTAGATGATCCCCGTTGCAATGCTGGACGTTGCATTTATCTTCAGTGACTGCTCAGGGATATATCTCATACCTGTTAGGCCAGAAAGTATTTATCAGCAATATAGTCCAATTTTTCAGACGGGACATAAAAATTTCCATGTCAAGATTAACCAACTAAAGAAAATGCAAACACTGTTTGAAGTGAAGGAATGAAACATAGAGAGAAAAGAATCGTGCAAACCCTTCAAAGGAAACATAAGACTTGCCCAAAATGAGATCCTAAACAACTAAAGACGGATAGTTTTATGTAGCTATATTAACCTTAACATTCTGACCATTAAATGTCATTCATACGCTGGTTCTCAATGACGCTTTTGAAGAAATGTGCAGAAATAAAGCTACATGTGGTCACTGCTTCCATTCCAATCCAGGCTGAAGCTGGAAGGACAAATGTGCTCTTTGGGAGGTCCAAAAAGGTTTTGCCTTCCCATCCCCCACTTGTGGTCTAATCTCTTCACCATTTAAAGAGAGAGAGAGAGAGAGAGAGAGAAGAAAAGGGTCTTGCTTTTGTTAAGTAAATATGAAGCTCCATTCCTGTGTTTTGGGATGTCCATCAAGCATCAGGGTATAAAACTGCGGAAAGTTAAGAAAGGTAACTCAAAGGCCTGCATACTGGAAACGGTTGCATAAAATCAACCAGAAGTCTTTTAACCATTAGACTTGCAGTCACCAAAATCCAAAAATGGATTCAAATTAAGCCCAACAGTAACAAACACCATATATTCAAAATAAATGGAAAAATTGCTCCTCTACACAGGCTCCACAATTCCTTGAAAGATTCTTCTACTTCTTTCTCCCAAAATAATCCACAAGCAGCAAAAAGGTGCCAATCTCCAAACTTAACTTCTCCATTACCCCACCATACCTCCCAACAACAAAGAAGAGACTCATAAACACTTCCCTAGAACACCCACAGTATGCCAAATTGGTGAGAATAATAGACCCCAATTGCCATGCCAAGCAGTAATACAGAAGAAGATGCGACTCCAATTCCTTAGCGGGCACAAACAAACAACACAATCAACAGAATATGTTTTCTTTTAATCAAATAATCAATGGTAAATATCCTCTCATTGATTGCCACCGCATGAAGAATGCCACCTTCATTGACTGGCTGGCCAAATCAAAGACCATGACCAGTCAACCCCCTCCCCCCACACTAGGGATAAATATTTCATCACAACTTGCATATATGAAGAAGTTACCCTTCCCATTGTACCTCTATCCTCCCCCCCCCCGACCTGATAGAGAAGATAGCACGAAAGAACTCTTACGTAAAGCCCAATCTCCTAATCGTGCAAGAATCTCCTCAAGGTAATATCCCATGCTCTCCATCCGAATATATTCTGCCACCCAATGCCTACTAATCAACCACTAAGGAATAAACAGTGGGAAAGACTTTTCCAACTTACAGCACCCATATCCCCATTTTCACCCATATCCCCATTTTCAAAATCCATCTCCAATAGCTAGTATCACATTTCCCATGGCCATTCCACGACCCTCAAATGCCTTTCCATAACCCAAAACCATGGCATTATTAATAATAATAATAATAATAAACAACGTTAGCATTGACCTTGAAAATAAGTCAACATAAATAATAAATTTGCCATTATCCCTAACAGATTATGCTTTTAGATGACGTGATGACTAACACTCTAACAAGGGTTTAGAGCATGAAAAACTCTTGAATTCAAACATTACTGTCACCCAAAAAAAAGGTAGTTACATGGGCCACCCCTACCCCTAACAGTTTATAATTTTAGGTGAGATGATGGGTAACATGGTAGGCAAAGGCCTTTTCAAAACTCATCACATGTCCAAAAATAATAATAATAATAATAATAATAATAATAATAATTCAATAGTCACACATGTTTAACCCCTTCAAAAAAGTCAATCCGACCACGTGTGAGAAAAATAACTCAATATAAATAATAAATTTGCTTCTATCCTAAACGACTTGAGTTTTTTGGTGAGATGGTAAATAACAATCTTAACAACTCCATCTCTGCAGGAAGTCTTTGTTTCCACCACTTTCTTCTGGTATTTATCTCATTCACAAGCAAACCTCCAAACCCATTCCAATAAATCTCTAAGCTTCTAATACCTAGCCCATCATTCCTAGTACGAGCGCAAACACCGTGACCCATTCCACTAAGTGGTATTTGAATTATTCCGCTAATTATCCCCAAAGGAATTGGGGTTGCATCTTCTCTAACTTGTTATCCATGGACCTCGGGATAGGCAACGACACCATCAAGTATTTTGAGAGTTAGCCTCACCCCCTTGTACAGGCATTGACATTTCAACCATACCAAGCTTTTCTACAATCTTTCAAATATCCTGCTCCATACTCTCTAGAGACTTGAAATAGACAACAAAGGCTGCCAAGGTAAAATAGCCAACAGAGAGAACACACCAGATCCAAGAACGGAACCATGTTCACAGATATTACAAGGGGTATGGGATATGCGTATGACTCTTTGTACCCAAATTAGACACTTGAATCCTCTAATTTTTAACCAAATGCCAAAAAAGAACAACCATTCATATTTGATGCTAAAAAAAATTTTTAATTTCACATAGATGGAAACTAAAAATCCTTTCTTTTTCTAAACTCCATTTAATTTTAAATACATTCAAAAATCACAATCATAATCATATCTTACATATTTAAATGCTCACGACAAGTTCCCAAATTCATAACCCATTTTTGGATGGATCCCAATATCCTAAAATTAAGCATTTAAGGAGGCCTAACACATGGGCACACACCCGAACCCAACACTCATCTCAAGTCCATGTAACATAGGACCCCTCTTTCATGCATGCTGTCTGAGTTTGTGTCAACAGGTTAGCATTATGTTCCAACCCACCAAGGGGTTATAACCTAACAGAACAAAGACATCTTTCAAACAAGAATATAATATAGGTAAAAAGAAATCAATTACGGCATAAACAGATGTATACCTTTTTCCTTGACATCAATCTGTAAAGAGTCAAGCGTAATAATGCCATCTGTCAATGGAAGAACTTCAAGCTTGATGGTAGCCGTTGAGTGAGAAGGAACACATCTAATGCAATCACAAGAAATTATAATCACTAAGCTTATCTCAAAATAAAATCACAGAGAGAGAGAGAGAGAGAGAGAGAGAGAGAGTGAGTGATGCATTACCCCAGTGGAACCCTACTCTGCAACCATAAATGAGAGCAACCCAAATCAGTACTTGGAAGGACATCAGAGATGGGAATTGATTGCTCATTAAAGGAAACAGATTGAGGTCCACCATCCCCACTCTGTCTTTGATTTTCTGTAGTAGAAGATGCTGAGCTCAGCCTCTGCATTGCAGAACTACGCCTTTCACCACTCACTCTTCCACTAGACTCAGGATTACCAACAAATGGGCCCATTGGTGTCGACGGAGAAGAATTTAAGGACACCACTGAAGGGGGTGCAGTAAATGAGGCCGGAGCAAGCACTGTTAACGTTAGACTTTCAGGCGTTAAATTGGAAGCTTGAAGAGTTAACACCTGACAATTTAAACCAGTTAGGACAAAACCATTCGCTCTAGTGTCAGTCAGAAAAAATAACTCAAGAATCGGAAGAAACCTGAACAGGAAGCTGAGGGACTCTTCCATTGGGACCAGGATTTTGTCTTGACATTTCAGAAGCGACAGAAATCAAAAGATCTCTAGATATGCGTGGCCGCCAGCTCGTCGCCTGCTTGAAGAACAATTTTGACTCTACATGACACAGAGATGAGAATAAATATACAGTAAGAATAAGATCAATTAATTCCGTCAGGAGTTCCCAATAATGCAGAAAACAAAAGGCAATATAGTACCAGTATAGTTGCAGCGACATGATACCAAAACTGCATACTGATCAGCAGTTGAAGCATTCTGTTTTCCCTCCAATGGATTGGTAGGAAGACTCAAACTTGATCCAGCCTGCGATAGCAATGAGTGGTTACTTCTTTCCCCGCAACCCTTGGTAGTCTTCCACATTGAAGTTGCTGGTTTGAGAATAAAAGAGTGTTCTTCACCTCTCCTGCCACAATAAATTAAAAGGCACTATCAAGGACAAGCAGCAACTGCAGACCCAAAAACTGGAGCCACTCTTTCAAGTTACAAAGCAATCCTTCAGCTAGCAGATACAATTCTTCCTCACACAAGGATATGTATATTTGATGACACATGCATAGATATATTTCTTTATATCTTATGCACTGAACAGTTATATAATTCACACTATTAGATTGTTAGTCACCATCTTACCTAAAAACTTAAGCTATTAGGGAGGGTGGCAAATGGACCTCGAATCACCACCGTAGAACCAAGGAATGAGGTTCTAGCCACTCTATAGAAGAAAAACACTGATGTCGGAAAACACTATCTGGTAGTATTAACTAATTTTATTATGAAAACTAGATGCAGATGCATGCCAACTATTAAAGGAATGTCAAAAAATGGAGGTAAAATTATTTAAATAGGCAATGATTTTTTAAAAACTAATTGGAAATCTCTTTTAAGTTGTAGGTCGTTAAGGGGTGTCAATGAAAGAAGTAAAAAAAGCTTCATCAAAATTTGTGGTTTCACCAAAAATTGAGTTTTGCCAACTACCCCTCATGTTCCCTTATACAATGGCATGGACAAAGGACATAATATCTCACCAAAAAGCATACGACTGAGAAGTCATTCCACTAATTAAATGTAAATGATATTTGATCAACACAAACCAAATTCTTTACCTATTCCCCATCCAAATAAACTGATAATTTCAAATAAAATCCAAATAATTTGATAATTTCAAACATGATATCATAGTTCAAAAAATATTCATACAACAAATATTAGCTTTCATGAATAGATGACAACCTGAGGGCAAGATTTGGCAAGCTGTGATCATTCCCTGCTTCAATGCATGCAATTGGTAATGAAATAGTTTGTCTTCCTTTAGATACCTCCTCAAAAACAATTGTTATAGCATCCAAATATACCACAATATCTGGTGTATGTGCAGGGGAAACATTCTGCAAAACAACTAAATCACTGCTTTCAGTATTTATGGCATAATGGAAGATCAAACCAAAGCATATCACAATTGCAACATGAAATGCCTTTTTTATTTTTTATTTCTTTGTGTGTGTCTCTGTGTGTGTGTGTTGGAAGGGGCGGATTCTACTTTACTGAAATTTGCATAACCTTTTGACAATGAAAAAACCATAAAACCCACCTTTATCTGGACACAGAGAAGGTCATCCGTATTGCAATCAGCTGCGAACGAATGGATTTCTATAGGTTGAATAATTTCGATTTTCCTCCTCCACCTTCTTCCTGGTATGTAAATGCCTTCCAATCCGCATCGAACAGAAAATCTGTCTGGCTCCAGTGGTACACCTCGGAAGGATAAAAGTCCTTCACTCCCGGGTTGTTGGCTCTTTACAAACTTCTGAGAAGAGAACTGATCCCAATCCTCTAGGTCAATGCTTGGTCTATAGATGGGAGTTGTAACAGGTGGAGGTGATGCAGTACTTGAAGGAAGTGAGGACATGGAATAACTTCTAAAGTTTCCAAAAGAAAAGAGCTGAGAACCAGAGGAAGCAGAAAAGTTTGACTTCGTTGGCGTGGTACGAATAGATGAATTGGAACTCAATGTTGGAGGAGATAAAGGCCGAGATGGAAGGGGAATAGAATTATCCAGTGGGAGCAACCAATTTAACAGCTCCCCACAAGGGTCCTGATTTGCAAAAACTAAGCCGTCTTGGGTCCCATTAATCAAATTTCTACCCTGATATTTCTCGAACTGAAAAATTTCCAGGACAGGATCTCTAACAAAATCAACACCAACATTTATCTGTAAAAGTACCTGCATTCTTCCAAATAAGAAAATAGAATGAGAAATAGTAGCAGTCTGACTAACTTTGTTATCTGGCTATTGCAAGACATAATAAACATTAAAAATCAGTAGGACTTATGCATTAGAGAAGAAGGGTTGCAAACAAATGTTAGCAATTAACTAAAAGTTTAACCTCTTGAATTATTGTAGACTACCAATACCATTAAAGATTAAGGTTCTGAAACATAAAAGAATATGACTAAATCTTCTGTCAGGGAAAATTTGGAGGGACTAGACAGTCAAAGGCAACTGGGAAAAAGGGGTGAGGTAAGACAGCAATGTTGATCACTGGGGCCATAGTTTATTTGTGGGCAAGTGTTAGCAAATATGGAGTTATAAAGGCTTAAGAAATGGATGAGAAGCTTAGTTAGGCCAGGAAAGACAGTTCTACGGCAAAAAATAGCAGTCATGAGCAGTTATAAAGCCCAACAAGGTGTGGTGCTTGTTACCCATCTTGGGTCATATTTGGGATCTTCTTTCAAATAAAAGATGGTCTAAGACGGTGCGTTGTGGAGAAATTAAAGAATAAGTTGATGAGGTGGAAGGGCCAAGACAGGGAGGTGGATTCTCCTTAATTAAGAATAACTTATCAATCTAGCCAACCCATTTCATGCAATTGTGCATCAGCTTTCGTGGTTAAAAGACTTAAAAATTTTTGGTGGGATATCCTATAAGAAATTGTAGGTAAACAATTCAAATATCACTGTTGATTGGAATACAATTTGTGCTCCAAGTAGAGACAGTGGTTTGAGCATCAGGAGGCTGGGAATTTTCCAGTAAGCCATATTGGAAAATGGCTATGGAGGTTTGCATGTGAAAAAAGACAAATTATAGAGAAGGGTTATGGTTGAAAAATAAGGGAGTAATTGGGGCAATTGATCCTTGACTGAGTTATAGGCCTCATGGAATGGACCTTTGAAAAGATATCCATCAGTACTGGGATGATTTTAAAAAGTTAATTTTAATTTGGGAAGGGAAAATAATAAAGTTTTTGAAGCACTCAGAGAGAGTTTATCCTATATTCCAAATTGTTGCTAGCAAGGATTAAAATTCCCTTTAAAGAAGTGTGTTAGTTTCAATGCCACAGACGCGTTAACATGATAATTTCAAAAAATATTAAGACAAACAATAAGGCATACGTCAAATAATATATATATATATATTTGTATAAATATATATACATGAAAATTCACTGTTTAATAAATTTTGAATTTAAAAATTTTAAAAATAAAGGAGAGATGACTAATAGATATAAATCCATGTTGTTTTCATCTTATCATTAAATTTCAAGGTTTTTCAAAAGTTTCAATGTATTTCACATGCAATGTGAAAACACCAAGTGAGAAAATAGAGCATTGTTCTTAAAAATTAAAAAATAATAAGACACATTTAGAAGAGTGTTCAACATATATTGAGAGAGAGAATCTGACAAGCATCAATGCCCAACATATATTAAGAGTGTCTGACACAGAGATAACACAAAGATGGCACCAATAGCCCAATCCCTTGTCCATTCAGTATAACCTACGATTATGAAAGTCGGTGCACACTTCTCCATTTCCATAAATACACAAATCCCTGAAGTCTAGGTCCATGCACCGGCAATAGATCAATGAGCAATTCACTCACCCATTGGACAAGGTTGTTCAACTGAAGCTAAGAAAAGCGCACATCCTATTAACTTATCCAAAAAGGAAAAAAAAAAGGGGGGGGGGGGGCACACAGCCTATAAAACCCCACCACAAACACAACTAATGGGAATAAAACATCCAAAGCTGACAAAATCACTTACAAAACAAGATGGGCAGGTAGGTTAGCCATGTTTAGCTTGTGCCCTTATTTTATCAAAAAATAAAAATCCCGTGGAATCATAAATAGGTTTCTCTATTGTCATTAAATGATAGAATTTCACAGGTACAACATCCCCAACACACCCATTCCTTGCAGCCAAGAAAACCACATAAATAAAGTTTCCACTAGTCTGTAGAAGATATTTTCAAAATCAACTGTGGAATTTATATCCAATAAATAAAATGTGGATCTTCATGTTTTCATCTTCTTTTCCAAAACAACGGCTCGGAACAAAGAAGCAAAGTGTAGCCATCGACATGCCCTCATCTGTTTCCCAGACTTTAAACAGAAGGGTTTTTAGGTATTTTACTTATCCAAATCCAAAAAAAAAAAAGCATAAAGGCTTTATGCAAATCTACAAAATTTTACTCCTAAATGTTGTAAATATCAAGTGAAATCCTCTAGAATCTACATGAGAACAACTGCGGATAATGTCATTTATTAGAACATGATACCAAAGATGAAATAAAATATTCAGACATAATTTACGTCCAAAATTTAGATAAAGCAACTAATCAAAATTTCCACAACTAAATTAATCACTCATCTCCATTCATTTTTCAAATATGAAGTATTCTCCAATAATAGGATATCTAAAGAATCAGATAAAAACGTGAAAGTTACAATAAATTCAGCTCTCCAATGCAACACTGGAATGCAGTGCCTAAGAAAGAAAAACAATGAACATGGTTAGCCAAGTAAGAACAAGGAATTTGCATTGACAAATAGGGATGTCTACTCTTATCTCAATAAGGGCGCAAAAAGAAAAGGAAAGTCCTAAAATACATCCTAGAAGTTTTTAAAACATACCACTATGTCCCCATTAGGAAGGGAGCAACACTTAACAGCATTTCTTGCCAACCCACCAGAGGCACTAGCATCAAAATTTCCTCTATCAATAACTGCATTTAGGGAGCCACTGCTCGTTGCAGTCTTTCTAGTCCCTGCACCATCTGCAGTGAACTTCTCAGTGGCCATTTCAGAAAAATCTAGAGATCCTTCTGGAGAACTTCTTTTAGACCAAAGTGGCTCATCTGACTCAGAAATTCGAACAAAGAAGTGGGAATTCTCAAATCTTCGCAACAATGTTTGAGTTTGTTTTCTACGGTCTTCCATTCTAAGAAGAGATTCACCAGCAGAAATATCCTTTGACGAATCAGTATTCTTTATTAAAAGGTTTTGACCATTCTGATTCACATCATGACTATCCGGACTCGCTTCCATATTTTCAGAAACTGTATCGGTCTCATATTCAATGTTGCCATTTTGTTTCTTGGTGTTTTTCCCAACGCCATTTTTATTCATCACTGCAGCAACTTTGAATGGTGTGATAATTTCTGTATCCTGCTTATATGCTGATAAGCATGCCAGGATATGGATTTGTTCACCTGTAACAAAAGAATAGTTCATATTCAATGTGAAAAAAGGCCCAGCCAAACCCTCAACAAAAATTCTTCAAAAATGAAGCCCTTTTAAATTCAAAACCCAAAAAGAAAGAGATTTAATAAGGAAACCCTACCAGGAAAAACAAAGAAGCGATCCAAAGAACAGAATGAAAGTATATCTGATGCTTCACTCCAATTATCAGGAAGTTCCTCTAAGAAAAACCAACCAACCATAAGTATTCCAAAAACCAAGGTGAAATCAATTGTGATGATACAATGATAAGATAGAACAATAAACACCTAAGGATTCAGGATGTCTACTTAAACAAAATTAACTACATTATTTCACTCAACTCATACATTCAACTCTGCCATGTTTTTTTTTATATTTTTTTAAGTGTGTGTTTCACTCTTTCATAGTTTTGACCTATGGTCACTCATAAAGGATCAAAAGATAAGCAATCCCTAGCTATTTCATCCTAATTTCACAGACTTCTAGTACTCATGATTAGATTAGCTATGTTACATAGATTCTTATAAATGTACAATGTACACGTGGCAAATACTTGAGACTTAGACAAGGGCACTTGAATAAGGGTATGATATATATGTCCTATATATGATGGGCAGCCATACAAAAATATTTATTAATTTAATTTTAACACATAAATATACATAAAACATATATCTTACGCATGAAATTCTCCAATGGAATATTGTAAATGCTATATTATTCAATAAAACAAAATAACTACATTAAATATATGAATATTTTTCCATGTCCCCGTATTATCAAATAAGAGAACTAATAGTTCTAACTCTTGGATATGCACCCACACCCATACCCGAGTCTGTGTAACATAGCAGATTGGAAGGAATAATGATTCTAGCCCATATTTGAAATTCAAATTTAATTCCAACCATTTTATATGTGAATAAACCAGTTGAAACACGAGATGGATCTTGAAATACAAGAAGACTAGGTACTGTGCCCCTTAGTTACAATATCAACTCCCCACTACAGCTTGCTAACTATAGGTTCCAACCTCTGCATGAAGTTGGTGGGAACTGAATATAATGAACATTGGATTAAGTCATGGTGAAGACAAGGACTAAACTGCTAGAACTGGAGCTTTGGCCTCAATAAGTGTTGGGTGGTTGCTCTATTTAGTGTGTCTTCCACTGTCTCTTTACCTGTCAAAATATTTTATACTTCTAGATTTACCATTTTATTTTGTTTTTGACAAAGAGACGTGGTTTAAATAGTTTACCCATTAAAAGCTTGCCTTTACAAAGAACTAACAATAAGAAAGCAGATGCGCGTGGATTCATAATATCAACTTGACACAACCATGTAAAATGTGATTTAGGGAAATGTTGAGGAAATACTATATGGAATGGTTATGCATCCTTCGTCCTCGGCAACATCAATGTGATTCTCAACAATAGGAACATCACTCTTCAAACTTGTGCCCATCTCATTTCCATTTTCAGTCCCAAATCCATTAGCATCTTCCCTGTGATCATCTGTGGAATTCTGTGGAAATGGATCTTCAGCTATTAAACCCTCCAATGTGGTTATATGGTCTGAACTGTGGCTTGCATCTGTCCAATACTCTGAGGAAACAGATGGCTGCTCTGCTGCGGGTGGTGGTGCAGCTGCATTCTGAGCAGGCCGCAGCAGAAAATTCATTGTCCCACCAGAAAATGTATTTCTGCAACAAATACGAACGAAAATGCCTCAAGATAACCTCTTTTATAAGCCAAGGTGGGGATTTGCATTCAAATTAGAAAGTCAGCCACACGAAATTGAAGAATCACAGACAAATCTTAAAAAATAATTCAATTTGTGGACCGAAAACTAAACATAGCAATCGCAAGAATTGCAAAACATTACGGAAACCCTTTTCCTGCATCGCTGTAAGTGTGAGCCATTTATAGATGGTTAAGAATATAAACATATATACACAAACATGCAATGCATAGTCCAATTTCTAGTGTAAAATTCAAAACTTTCAGTAAAACAAACCCTAATTTTTGGGCGACAAATAAAGAGTGATTCAATCGATCTGCAGTAAGAACCTTTCTTAGTTGATGAATTCAGTTCACGGACAACAGATTATGCATATAAGCCCACACAAAATGCTCATCGATATGGAGATTGAGAGAGATACATACATGTGTGTGCGAGAGAGAGAGATAGGAGGCGTACCTGATCGGAGATCACAGGAGGAGAGTTATGGGGAGATCCAGTTTCCTGAGACAATAGCAGAGGTAAGTCCAAGACGTTTCAGAGTAGCTCCATTTCCCCAATCCACTTCTACTGGTTTGGCTGGATGGCTGGATGATTGGAGATCTGGATTCTGGGATTACTCTGTTTTGACATGCTTGGACGGTTAACTTTTATTAAATTTTATTAAAAATTTTAATTATTATTAATATTTTTTTAATTAAATTTTAACACATACCACTTTTATATTAAATTAACTATATTTTTATTATATTTTTTTATAAACTTTTTTCATCCAAACACCTCATTTATTTTTAAAAGGCAAACGTGAAATTGTGAAAAGTTGTTTATTTGAATCTTTTAACTTTTTAAATTATAAATAATTATTTGATAGTTTAAGCTTTTATCACTTGTGAGTTTTTAAAAATATAAAAAATAAAAAAAAAATTGACTTTCAATAAAATAATTTTATTTTCGTAAACAAATGTCTAAAACTCAAAAAACTTGTGAACTTCAAAAATTTCAAATCTATGAAATTTAATTTTTTCAATAAAAAATTTGAAAAACCTATGAACATTAAATCTTATGATCCATTGTTTATAATCTTTTCTTTTCACAAATACCAAATTTAAGAGGAAGAAAAATAATATGATACATAGTTATTATTATTTTTTAAAAAGTTAGCAAGAAATTGCTGGTTTTTAAATAACTAGACATTTAAATAAGAGGTAATTTTGTAATATAGAGATTTACATTTAATTAATAATTAGTAGTAAAATAGTTAACATAGAATATGAAAACACATAAATCGATTTACTTGATAATTACTTATTGCATCAGACAAAATTATACATACTTAGGTACAGCAGAGTTTACACTAAGTGTAAATGATTTTTATTGAAGTACAAATACAACTTAAAATCTCAAAACCCTCTACAATAATTTTGATATATTAACTTATGGTCTCAATCTATATGATATTAAATGATGAAATTGATGCATGTCATACTTCTAATCTTATAGTTTGGGATGGATTGTATAAAAATATAAAAATAAAAATTAATTTAAATTTAATTAAAACATATGTTGAAATTAAGTCACAATAATCTAATCAATTAAAGCATGTATGAATATTTCTAATTCTCATATAAATATAATAGTAAACAATTCGTAAGTTGCACTCCAAGCAACCCTCGGAAAGGCCTACACGATCACAATGATGCAGTTATTAATAATATTACAATACTGACGGTGAAATAATAATACAAATTTTAAAATAAAATAGCAACAACATAAATTTAAATTTAAGAACTATAAGCCGTGTCACACAATTAAAAGTATAACAATTTAGATAAAGAAAAAAAAATAGTTTTGAGGTCAATCCGTAACCTTAACTCAACTTATAGTGCATTTGGCATGCAACGAAATAAAATAAAATCTTACAAATCTCTACAAACACGAATTATCAGACTATAAAATATTATCTTTTTATTCTCAACACAAAAAACGAGATACTAACTTTTAAATTTTATACAATTTTGTACTCATTACACAAAACCCGAAACATTAACTTTTTATTTTATACAATTCCAAACATACCCATCATTGTTCTCGTATTTTTAACGATGATGTGTGATAAAAAACGATTAAGCACCATTACCTAGTAAGCAATATTATGCAAAAATGTATATACCAGAGTGCACAATATAAACAATACAACGATCTAATAAAGAAAAAAGATAAATAAAATGCAAATGTTATGACCAATGTAACTCTATTTCTATTTACCCTTAACTTAATAGGTGACGATTAATGAAACATGTATGATCATAAATTATACTGTTTTAATAGCATATGTGTACCTTCTAATACTTACTATGGTAAAAAATAATATATAATCATATCATAGTATCTCATCAGCTCTTCTATCGTATTTAAGATTGGCATCCATTCATATGCAAGCATTGATCTGCAACATTGATAAATTTTAATTTCTCAATATTCAAGTTTAACGTTTAATCACCAATTATTAATTCATGATCATATATATCAACTGGGATCACTCAATATTTATAAAATTTATTTTTATTATTTTTCATAAAATAGTAAACTTTGTCTATACACATAGTTGTGCCTGCAACACATCAACGTCGTAGTTTTTTTGGCCAAACCAATATCAATAATATAATTAAATGACGCAATACCAAACCAAGCAAATAATATACTTGATCATGTATAATACTAACAATATATAGATTCTTACCACCACGTATTCACATTCAATAATATAAGGTGTGTTTGGACGCCAAAAAAAAAAAAGTAAAAATTATTCAAAAGTTGGCTCTGTTACAGTATTTTATTATTTGATGAAATAATAATTTTTACCACTTTTTTGTTCTGCTACAGTAATTTGATATGACAGCGGACCTCACTTTTTCTCATTTTTCTGCTCTGCTACAGTAAAAAAATTTAACAAACACACAAAACTTGCCACTTTTTTGCTCTGCTATAGTAACAATTTTACAAAATAGCTAAAAGTTATCAAAAATTATCAAAAATTTCATTTTAATTTACCAAACATACAAAAAATTATCACTAACAATTTTTAACAAAAAACTACAAAAATTTATTAAAAGTTTTACCTTCCAAGCACTCTCATAATATAAAATAATTTATGCAAACCTATAATAAAACTTGGTGAATTAAAGTGAATTGTACATCAAACCAATATTGGACTGGGGGATTTTTAAAGTCAAAACATTAATTTTTGAAAAAGAAAATTCAAAAAATTGTCTACTCTCATTCAAATGCGCCTCAGGTTGTTTGAAAGAAAACTGGCGGTGGCCAGATTTTCCAGTTATGGACAAGTCCGTTCGAATGGCTAGACTAGATCAAAAAAATATGGGTTCGTTATTCTCCGAGAAAAAACTCCAAATACTATGCATTACAACATCAAGCCAAATATACCAACAATAACATGTAACGACTTGTTTGGCAATTATTTTATTTTCAATTTTTTATTTATGTTTTTTTTTTTTTTTACAAAATTAGACACGAAAACTCATTTAGTAAATTTATTTTCAATTTTTAATTTTAATGATTTCAAAATTTTTAATAATTATGAAAATATAAAAAAGTATTTTCTCAAGTTTTTGTCTTTAGTTTTAATTTTTTTACATAATCATGGTCATTCATGACCATTAACCACTATCGTCTACTTGTTGCCACTAACATCCGCCTACTGTCTCGTATCCCTGCCATTATCCAACCCATCTCCAGTCATTACTAAATATATTATTATTTATTATAAAAATATTTAATTAATATATAAAAATATATTAATATATTAAATTAATAATATCATATTTTT
>JAVXUM010000017.1:6606992-6619469 GCA_035590655.1 Pouteria glomerata | reverse complement strand
CTATCTAGAGCCATGTCCTCTATTAACTCCATGTAGGTAAGGTCATGTTTAATAGTTGTTTTCCAACTGTTCTTAGGGCGGGGAACTAATTCAACATTTCAGTTACTTAAAAAAAAAAAAAAAAAAAAGATGAGATGATTTTACAAATCCATCACCGGAAGCAAACCTTAGGTCTTTTATTTTTATTTTTTTCCAAATTTTCCACCAAGAGATTTTAAAAATTTCACCTTTACAACCCAAAATAGTTTTAGAAATTACAAAACAACCATATGTATGCATATCCCAAATTATATTTGACAAAAGCATTTAATAAAAAGATATAATGTGTCACATGACGTGTTCAACACATATTTTGACAATGTTTGAAGAGTAAGCATAAAATGTGTTACATATGAATATGACAACACATATTTTGACAATGTTTGAAGAGGAAGCATAAAATGTGTTACATATGAATATGACACGAGCATTTTGGTGTGTCTATGCTTCATAAATTGTAGTCAATACGTTTAACAGTGTTCGAACAATGTTTAATTAATTCACAGCCAGATAAGTGCAACATTGGATCAAATTAAAAAGGGATTCATTTGTTCAAATTTCCCAAATAAAAATTATATACCCTTCCCAAATTTTGATAATCATATCTGTATTTAAAAAAAGTTGATTGACCAATGAAAAAATTTGTTTTGGGTAAAAATGTTGGGTAGTCTGACAACTTATAACATGGACGGCTCAAGCCGACAGGATGTTGGACAGGAAAAATATACATGGGAACCCAACATGTATGCGCCGTATGAGCTTCACTTATGGTTAAAAATATATTAACAAGGATCTACAGTTCAAAATGGTTTCGATTAAACAGCTAGATTGGACTCCGGAAAGGGCATCATCCCCACTTGAAGATTTGGTAGGGTGCTTTAGCCTGTGGACATTGTTTGACTAATAGCCACCATAACACCCAAAAACTTAAAACTTAAACTGGTAGGGCAAGGGTCGATAATAAAAAATTACTATTTATATTGACCACACCCCCTCATGCGTGCCAAGACTTCTTTTTTCTGTTTTTTTTTTACCAAGACAAACAAATGTGACTTTTGATTTTTTTTTTTTTTTGGTTCGCTACGAGATTTGAACTCAAGACTTTTGTCTGTTGTTAGTTACCATCTCACCCAAAAGTTTAATTTGTTAGAAAAAAAATAACTCTTGATTATTTATCTAAACTTATTTTTCTCTCAACGGATGTGAATTATAGAATGAAATGCAACGACTTGGCATGTTACTATTGAGACAGTTAATCCTAACTATGAAGAGTGGTAAGAGGCTCTTACCGTGCCGGTTTCTTTAAGCTTATCAAGTGACCTCTCAATTACATTTTCTTTCTTCTGAACGGGGACCATTTGAGCACCTTCATCAGTATAATTGGTAGTGTCACCTGTCATCTTGATTTCTTCCTGAAAGAGATGCATTAAAGCCAAGCACAAGAACATTTGTTAAAAGAGAAGATTTAATCTAGAGACATCACTTTAGAGACATATGTCAAAGCTGAGCTGGAAACAAAACAAAACAAAACAACTGCCCCAAATTAAATCATATAACTCAAGTCACTACCACATACGCATTAAAAATCCTTCTTTGCAAGGGTAGAAAAATTACACTTTGAAAGGTTGTGCCTTGTCATAAAAGTAATAGAATTATGGTACCATGATTTAACTTGAATATGATATTAACACATAGTTAAATGCAATATTAAACATATCAACTTCCATCAGATTTTTTTCTATGTAGTTGATCCATTTTTTAGCAATAAGACAACATGGAACTTTATAATCCTTTGATGCATGCCAAGTCAAATATGCAAATTCAAATTTATTATTAGGGATGGAAACGATCCGAATCGAGCCGAGCTTTAATTTATTCGAGCTCGGCTCGAAGTTTCTGAACCAAGCTTTTGCTCGAGCTCGAGCTCGATTTGAGTTTTTATATAGGCTCGAGCTCGACTCAATAAAGAAGAACTTAAGCTCGAACTTGACTCGCGAATAGCTCAATTAAACAAAAATGACGTCATTTTACTTAAAATATAATAAATAAAATATTATTAAAAATATAATAAAATATTATTAAAAAAATATAAAAAAATGTTATTAAAAATATATATATTATTTTATCGAGCCTGCTTTCGAACTTTCGAATTGAGCCTGCTCACGAGCTTTCGAGCCGAGCTTTTCTAAGCTCGAGCTCAAATAACTCGCGAATAGCTCGATTTGTTTCCACCCCTATTTATTATACACCATCCTATCAAAACGATGTGGGATTCACATTCTTGGTACATTTTTTTTAAAAAAAATTAGAACAAAAATAAGTCTTCACATCCTTGGTACAAAGAATGCATAAACATGAATCTTACTTGTTAGGAATTGATCCCTTCATCGCTTCCATATTTACAATCATGTATATGGATCAGTATTAAGAATAGCATACCCCACACCAACAAAGAGCAAATTACAAAATACAACTCCATAGTTTATTGTTAGAGTTAATTTGGTCTTTGATGATTTTAATTTGGTTGATTTAGTCCAATAATTTTATTTTTTATTTTTTATTTTTGGTGCAAATATAATCTATTAGTTGGACACAATTGGGGAATTTGAATGGAAAAGGATCACGTGACTGACACATTATATTAAAATAACATTAATTGACCATTTTACTGCTAATTAGTAAGACCCGCAAGATCTAATTGGGCTAGGTCTTACACAATGGCCAGAAAAATATATATGTCATGTGATTAGCACATGACATTATAATAAAGTCTGACTAGCATATGGCCTTTCCCATCCAAATTTAACATAAAAAGTTAAGGAACTAAATTGTCCAAACTGAAACTAGATGGACCAAACTGACAAAACCCAAACTACAAGGGTTGCTTAATATAAATACCCAAAAAAAGACTCAAAGAAATTATTGTAATGTGGTACTGAATTATACTTTAGGAATTGCCTGGTTCTCACTTCTGAAGGACACAAGTTATCCATGGTGAAACCTCGAATAAGAGCATCAGGAAGAAAGAAGAAGAATAAAATGTGAAAATAGGAACCTAATTTAAGAGATATACAGCCATGAGAATATTCACAACACAAACTTCTCAAGATTATCAAAAGATACCTCGTCATTTTCAGATTGATCAGCACTTCGTTGGACTCTTTTCTCAAGTTCTACTAGCTCATTCCTCAGAAGTTCAAAACGTTGGATATCATTCGATTGCAAGTCTTCTGCGCCCGCACCCAATGAATTCTTCTCAAAAGGCTGATCATCCTGCACAAAACAAGCAATTCCAACAATTTTCAACTCAAAAAAGCATTACCATCATTTTTTTTTTTAAATATTGATACATGGACTCCAAAGAACAATCAGTGAAGATCTGAAATGTCAGGTACGTTGCCTAGAAAATAGGAATGCCTTAAACCAAAACAAAAGATGTGTTGGGGCCAAACAAAACCACATGATTAAGCTCCACACCAAGCTACATCTTCCCTAAAAGCAGAGTTTCATGTTATTATCAAGAGTCAAAATTTCATTCCAAGCCATTTCGGTTAATATGAAAATATATAGAAACATTTTATAATAAAACATATCAAAATGTATGGAAACTAAATAATAAATTAACCAAACAAAATGAAATATCACATTTACAAAGTTACAGAGACATCCCAATTTTCATTATGGGATTTCCGATTGTACACATATATCAACTGGCCAACATTAGGTCCACGAGAATAAATTGGAAATGAAAGTTAGAATCGAATGGAAAGATCATTTCATTTATCTTGATTGGTTGCCAAATCAGTATTATTTAAATTAAATTAAAATTAAATTAAATAAAAAATCTAAAAGTGGTGGTAGATCGTGGTAAATGGTAGCGGTGGAAAGTGGTGGTGGTGAAAGGCGGTAGAGGGTGGGGGTGATAGGGCAACAACGGAAGGTGTTGGGGTGGCAGTAGTGATGAGGATTGGGCAGTGATGGTGGTGGCGGCGACAATAAAGAGGTGAACGATGGTGATGTGTCAGATGCAAACGGTGATGGAAGTGGTATAGGGTGGTGTGGGTGGCAGTGATCAACATTTTCTTTTTTATTATCTTTTTCTTTTTCTTTCTCTTTTATTATCTCTCTTATTCTATGAGGGAATAAAAATGTAATAAAAACCATTCCCCCCCTTAAGAAATGGAATGACCATTCCTAAATATGCCTTTCATTTTATAATGTACATAATCCGTTCTTCATTTTCCAATTCTTAGATTTTATTTTTATAATTAAATAAAGCTATATTAGGAAAGGGCATCAATGGGATGCTATCCAAGCATAAAACATCCTCAATAACCATGTCGTCAACAAAAGATAAAAACCTATGTAAATCTGGATCATTCCCCCCTGATGCCCAATGAAAAATATACTCTTCAATGATAATACCTTCAAAAGATCCAAAGCAACATGCTGCACAAAAAGGAACAAATCTTCACACAATTGTCCACCTTTTCTTCAACCAAGAACTCCAAATATTAGATATTTCTCAATTTCTTTTTTCGTTCAAGTTGGTTTCAAAATTTATTTTATCATGAAATCTATAGATAAAATACAAATTGATAGATGATCAATGAAGCATAGCATTCACATTATATTTGATCAGTGATCATAATGATATATGTGACCATTACAGCCAACCATGAAGTAAACCAATATAGAATGCTTTGGGGGAGGACAATGGACAAAGGGAAGGTAAGGCACAAAATTGAAAGGGGTCAAATATGATGTGGAGTATATTATATATAGATATATATAAATTTATATTCATGAGTATCAGTGTATGCATCCTGTGAGCTAATCAACCTGGTTGTGCTGACGTCAGATGACCTAGCTCTAAGCAATATATTAGAAAATAGGAACAGAGTTAGAATCCTTTAGCATTTAATTCCAAACGAAACCCTTTTGATATTTGAGCCAGCTCTACTGAAATAGCATAGCATGCAACGGTGCAAGTAATCCATTGCTCATAAAATTTGGACTTTAAAATAGCACCATGGATGTGAATGTCTTGAAATATAAATACAAGTATGTAATTCAATATGCGAGTATACAACAATCAATAGGCCATAGAGTCAATCTAAAGCATACATTTCCATCTGCAGTTGACGATCTTGGGTGAGAACTCCTGGCTGGACGGCGAGCAAGAAAGTTCCATAAACCACGAGGATTGTTAACGAATCTGAAGAAAGAAAAGGATAAAACAAATGAATGAAACTGACAAGACCATCATAAATATGCAAAGATTAATTTGAATTGGCATGTAATTAAGGTCTTCAAATTAGTTAGAAGTTTCATGTACCTCTTGCTCACAACATTGGCACTTCTGTTTTCTCCTTTGGAATGTTGTTGCAGCACACTAATGGAAGAAGGGGGATCATCATCATCATCACCCTAGTTGCTCAATCCAAAAGTCTCTGAGTTAGAAAAAGTGAAAATAGGCAAACTATATATTGGAGCACATGTCCTGCATCACAGGCTTAAAACATATTTTTGAAAGCAAGGGGCACAACATATAATTGATGAACTCCCTGCTGGAAACAATAAAGTTAAGAAAGCAACATAAATGTGGGTGCGGAAGCATAGCATTTGTGAATCTCTCAATTGTGCACTTTTCGTACTTGGTGCACAAGTTTGACTTTCCACATCCAAGCAGAAGTCGTATGTGAGGGAGCATTTTGAAATTTATTCCACATCGATAAAATCAAGCTTTCCAAACTAGTATAAGATTTTAATGGGCCTCTTCATTCCTTGCCAATTAGTTTTGAGTTGGATGCTTTAACTTAGTATCAAAGCTAGGCTCGGGAGGACTCGCTTCCTTTTTGTTTCTCAATCTCTCATTTGCGCACTTCTCATATTAGATGCACTGGCCTAGGTATAGGGGTCACAAGTGATAGGGCATGTAGGAATATAACTCACATCAATAAAATCAAGCTTCTCAAATTAGTATAAGGTCCTAAAATAGTTTATCCACTCATTGTCAATTGGTCTTGAGTTAGATGCTTTAATATAGCGATAGAACTAAATTTGAGAGGGCTTACCCCCTTCACTTCTGAATCCTTGCATTTTTCGTACATGGTAAACCAGTCCATCTCTCCATATGAGTAGGGGTCGCATTGGAGGGGGCATGTTGAAATATATACCACATCGATAAAATCAAGTCTTCCAAACCAGTATAAGATTCTAACAAACCTCTTCATTCCTTGATCACTGGTTTTGATTTGAATCAAATTATTTGGCATTTAGCTTCTAATGGGCCAAGATCCAAACAAAACTTGGACTTTAAGGTGAACCTTCGCCTTCCAAATCACCATAGAGAGCACAAAAGGGGAATTTAAGGATTTATTAATTAAGTCTTCGAAGAAAAACTTAGTGGAAAGCACTCCAAAGGAGTTTGAAGTCCAACCTTATCAAGAGTATTGTCCCCAAAAACATTCCTTCAAGAAAGGCAAGGAGTGAGGTAAGATGTGTAGCCTCCTACCATTGATATTATGAACAAAATTGAAGTTCCATGAGACCGGAAAAGAAGATGAGGCGGCCATGGATACAATAAAAAGACGGTGTGATCTAGACAACTTGTAGAGGTGGGGGAAAGAGAATGAAAAAGGAATTTCATCGGTACAACAATCTTTCCAAAAGCAAGTTCTTTGCACATTCCCAACATCCAATTTTTTGAAATACCACAAAAAAAAAAGGATACCCCTAGAGATATTTTTCCTTGCATTCCTAATTGTCCCCCTAACAACTACTTGAGAATTTTATCCATTATTGTGCAGATTATACCTATATTTGATAACATAATACCATAAGTATTCATCTTCAATCGGGAACCTCCACGACCATTTACCAACAAAGCAACTATGTTTCCCACTCCAATACCCCCTTACGACATGAACAACTTCCCAATTCACTAGTTGCTCCTTCTTTCCTTCTCCATACCCTTCCTACAAGAAGTCTCTCATCAGTTTCTCAGTATTGTTTCATTAGTGTCCCACACTAGCAGGAATTCTAATGCTTTAATGCATGTTCGGCCATCTATAACCAATGTTGCTATGATGTTTAGAAGTGTCAACTCAAACTTTTCCCAACTTAAATAAGAAGTAAGAATTATATTGTATGTGTGTTTCAGTTATTACAATGCGATAGCAAAATCAAACTATCTTTAGGTCATCTACAAAAGAGCGCCACGAAAAGACACCTGTGAACCTTCAATTATACCAGAAAGGAGACCTAAAATGAAGAGTTGATAGACAGAAGGAAACTAACTTATAAAATGCAGTACAAAGAGATTTTGTGGACAAAGTCCCTCTTTGCGGAAATTATATCTCATTAACAAAAATTAAAAACATGGAATGAAAAGTTGACAATTAAGTTACAAATGACAACCCCAAGATTAATTGTTGGAATAGCTAGTTGGCCTGTTATAAATTTTCCGTAAGTTGTAGAATTGTCCAATTAATGTGCAAACATAATGGGAACAAGAATGACTGATGCATGATGCATGAAGAACAGTAAATTGATTCTACTTTAGCTTGTAAAACATTACGTAGTTCAGTGTGTTACATGAAATTATGATAGTGAAGTGAAAGTCAGTCATATCTAGGGATTGGGAAGACTTCCTTTTGTGCACGAATCAATTCAAAGTATCTTGGGATCCCTTAAAAAGAAAACTAAGCTAAACTTTGGTAGGGAAAAAATATCAAACAATAGATACGCATTTCATGTACTAAAGCAAGTACCTTTATTTGGACAGTTAAGCATGTAAGACAACATGAAGGGTATAATTTTATTTGGCATATCTGCACAACAAAGGCATATGTTTTCTTGGCAAATATGAAGAATATAGGTACACATTTTTTTCCTGATATATTTGGGCAGTAAATAAGTGTTAATTCATATAATGGAAACATATATAGTTTTTATAATTAATAATATTTTCTATTTTCTTATATTAGCAAGGAAAAAAAAAAACAAGCTCGCTATTGTTTGAGCAACTTCTTGAATTCAAAACTAAACAAATTAGTAGTTAGTTATTTTCAAATTGTGACATGATTATTCTCAAACGCAATTCAGAAACATACTTGCTGAAGGGAAGCTGCCTTTGCTCTAAAAGTTGCCTCAAGGAATTCAGCTTCTTTTTTAAGTCTCCTTATCCTCTCAAGATCAGAACAAGCAGCCTTTAATTGCTCTTTTCCAGAACTAGAACTTGATACATGCAGCTCCTGAAGCAACTCCTCAAGCTTTATCAGAGCTTCTTCAACACTCTCTAATGCCTGAAGCCAAATGCCAATCATTTAATATACATCAAAAAATGTAAACAACTAAATTAGAGGAGTATGATAATGCAAAATTTTATGACTCATTGACTACACAAATGTTGAATACAACTTGATAAAATAGCATATAGTCTGGACATTGAACAATTGAAAAAATACAACAGTGCCATTTTTGTAGGACTTTCACACATGGTGTCAAATATTCCAGTTATTGTATACAAATATAGGCCTGTAAAATGGGTCCTCATTGGATCAAAGGGCTGCACTATAGCCTCTACCTCAGCAGTGGTGAAGGCACTCTGGGAGACACTACTCAATATATATGGTGTATTCTAGTGGTGTAAATGAGTTGAGCCAGGCTCTGTCTTGGTCAGGCTCAGCTTGTCAAATATTTGTCAAGCTTGGGCTTAATGGGGCCTAAAACAACTAAGCTCAGATTCAGCTCATTAAAGTTAATTTATATCAAATATCCAAAAAATAAAGCAATTTATCTAATACTATCTTATCATTATTTTATCAACTACGAATATCTGTAATGAAAAGTAATTGATATTTATTATAAGTCAAACAATTTATATAAAAGAACTCCACTAACATATCACCTTAGGCCCCCAAATCCTTAGGGCTGGTCTTGGTGGGTAATTAAGTCCAATTCTATTCCTTGTCAATTTAACCCTTCACCCACCTTTTTTCGCGTCTTCTTGATGATTAATTTGAGTTGTCTTTTACAATTTAGAACAATGCTAGACAGATTTGAGTATTGGGTTTAATAATCCAGACTAAGTTAGTAATTGTTCATTGTGATGGACATGGGTAGAATGGATTATTTATGGGTATTCTTACAAGTGATGTTATGAAGTCCAAGGAATAGAAACTTCTTTCATTTCCTGGAAAAGATTGAAATGTTTCCATTTCCCCAGAGGTCAAAACAAAAACTAGTGAAGTAAAATTTTAATATATTTTATAGAAACACAGTAAAACACACCAATAATATAACATTATTTACCAAAATGATAACTTTTTCAATTACACTATTGAACCTTCATATATTTAGATATAATTTGATTTACTCTCATAAACATGTGTATTTTAGTATTTGTGTACCGCTTTCAAAACCACCTTGAACATATTTGAAACATTTCCAAAACTTCTCCATTTCTATGCTAACCAAAGCACCCTACCAAAATGAAATTTGATTTTTAATCAGGTCATTAAATGTAGTTTTATTTAGTTCTATTCAGGTATTTAATTAATAAAAACTCTCCCAATAAAGTTAGCAAAGCCCAATTACCTATAAATGCTCTTGGGAACTTTATTCTCGTTACAGTTGATTTTGCAGATTTAAGTGAAGTTTTTTCATGCCTTATGCAGTTCACACCTTTGCGTGGTTCTACAATGTCAGTTCAATAGTGAGGGGATATGCTGAAATGGAAATGACAACGTACTAGCTAAGGTGCCCAAACAAGAAAATAACACTAGACCATTGCAAACAAAAGACAAAAAGAAGTTTAGGGGCTACCTTATCAAAAGAAGAATCTTTCTCTTTCTCAATCAATGAATATGTTCTAGATCGAATCCTGTCAAAACAAGCATGTTACAATAAAAAGTTAAATTTGCTAATGGCAATTTGTACAAGTACTTGGGAAAATCCAATCACAGTTTTTTTTTTTTTTTTTTTTTTTTTTTTTTTTTTTTTGATAAGTAAAAATCCAGTCACAATTAACCAAACATGTGGTTTACTACAATGATGCATTACTAACGGTATGTGTCCTTTTTATGGCTCCCCATGCATTTTAGATTCCCATTATTATTGATTTAGATTCAGAACATTACAGACTTAGTCAATATGTCGTGTATATTTACCCTTAAAACTAAAATAAGCATTGTGAGTATGCATTAGAGGGGAGGGAGGGGAGACATCAGGTCTTTGCCTCGTTTAAATTACCTTTGTATCCCAAATTCTTCCATGCACCCCACCAATTTATTGTGCCTAAAAAATAGTAAAAACATAGAGCACATTGTTTAGATAATTATAGAACTCTGCACCTATCGAAAAGATATCATAGGCCATGCAACTAATCAATTTCAATCACTCAAGACCAATAGTTTATATACCCTCGAGAAAGAAACCTTGCCGCCTTAACGTTAGAAGGGTTCTCCAGCCATTTACTATACTTGATAAAGCTCTGAATCCAATGAGAGCAAACATCTAATACTTGGGGGATGGCCTCAGCCCTTGGAGGACCTTCACGTTTACTTCTATGGGCATGTGAGCGTTTCGAGGTGCTAGTAATGCCCGGATAAAATGGAAGCCACTCCAGCTCTTCACAGACTACCTATCACATGAATGTACTAATCAGATTTAAAACCACAGGGTAACATTAGATGATTTCTGGAGATACTAACCTCAAAAAAGAGTTGATAAGAACTAATTGAGGAAAGCTGAGGATAGTATAATACACTGCCCCCAATAAGGTATCTGCTTTAATTGGACAAGAAAATTAACTGCTAAGAGTTATAGAAAAACAAAATAACCGACCTAAGAGAAAATTAAAATAAGAACTTTTACCTTAGGAGACCTTCAATAGGTTCATCTAGAACATCAAAGCCATTTGCAGATAGAAAAGATTGTGTGCTTCTCCCCAAAGCGATGAAGAATCCAAAAATAGCCAAATCCTTCTCCAACACCTGAAGTGCAGGACCAGCATTGACTTCTAGAAACATTTTCAACATGATCCAAACATTGCAAGAACATGCATAGCATAATTTTCAATGAAGTCCATAATTACGTAAATCTTTTAATGCAAAGGTCAGAGATTTTAAAATGAAAAATATTTCATTGCCTGGAAATTAGAACTATATATCTATTGATAATTAACCAGGTATTTATAAAAAGCAAAGTTCCATTAAAGAGAGAGAGAGAGAGTACAGACAACCCACGAAGGTCCATCACTTAAGAGATATTTCAATTAAATTTAGTAAAATGGGAAACTGATAAAACCCACAACATTAATTACATGGCTACCACACAAAATAAGAAGAAGAAAATGTGACATTTAAGCACAAAATAACAAAAACCAACTCTTCATTGTGAGTTCAAACTAATTATTAGAAACATAGAATTTTAGTATGTGGTACCACCCATGTCAAGGCGATATACCAAGAACAACAGTCTCTAATTTCCTCCTTATAGTATGTATACCACCCATGTCAAGGTGACATACCAAGAACAATAGCCTCTAATTCCTTCCTCAGCCTTTACAAGGAGGAAGCAGCTATGGAAAAGAAATTTCCTCAAGGTCACTGTGATGTTTGCTCTTATGGGCCGCAATTTTCAAATAATAGAGTTATACCACTAGAAATAAGACATATAGTAATACCTTTCTTCATTCTTACTTCCACATTGCAGGGGGAAGGTTAACCCGGAGAGGTCAAGCCTTCGGAGAATTATACTGATGATTGATAATGGCAGAATCACTGGAGTCCAGCGAAGGGATGAAAATTAGGGCAATCTGGAACAAAAGAGAAAGAGAGTAGGAGATCATGGTGAATGCTTGATGCCCAACCCTCCAGTGGAGGGGGGTTTATATAGGTGAGGAGAGAATCCTTTTAGGCAAAAGTTAGAACTTTGAATCTATTATGAGGATATTTAGCCCTAACCTAGCGCGACCCAGAAGAATAAGCATTTCCCGCATGATTCTTTGTCTAGATTGGTTGGATGAATCCCAACAATTCCCTGATTGTAGCCTCCACTCCGCTAAATTCCCGATGATCTCGCGGATTATTAAATTATTGGAGAAATCCTTAGACCTTGTTCCAAGTCTGAGAATTAAATTGTCCCGTGGAATGATGTTCCCGTGTCAATGTAGTTTGTTGTGTGCTAATGTGGTCTTCCCGTCACCAAGTGACATTATCGAGAATATACATTTATTCCGCGGGAGGAGGAAATGGAAAGAAGTAAACCTGGAGCTTTTAGCCGCGGCCCTGGCACCCACACACATTATGGCAACACTTATATTTTGCTATAAAAACTTACTTCTCAAACTCTTTTGTTAATGACACTATTGAGAAGTTTAATTTGTAATTTTATCAGCAATTTCTTGATGTAAATTAACTTTCATTATAA
>JAVXUM010000017.1:6580231-6590431 GCA_035590655.1 Pouteria glomerata | reverse complement strand
TGCCTTTTTCTTGGCACACAAGAAGATAAAGAAAGGGGGGCAAAAAAAATGAGAGAGGCATATATACATAAGAAATAGATAGAAATACCTGAACAAGCATTAGAAGTGCATCTCGGAGTTTCTCTTTGTCAACTGGTCCGTAATTTGGAGTGGCTGTGGGAGCAGGAGTTAGTGATGGTGATGGTGCGGGTGGTGGAAAGGGTTGAAGCAGTGGAGTACCATGGGAATGTTGTAAATTCAAGGGAGGATGAAAAGCAGAAGTTGGCAAAGCTGAAGAGATAGGTGGAGTCATCAGTGCAGATGAAGAAGTAGGGGGAGTAAAGAAAGAAGAGGGCTTGACAAGATTGGTGACCCAATTGCCACTGTTAATTGGGTCAGGAGTGTCATGGAGGGGAGCTTGAGGAGTCGATGAAGCCGACAGAGGAACAGATGGCACTTGAAGGGCTGGAGCAGGGGAGAGAGCAACACTAGGAACACGGGAAGATAGAGGAACAGTTGTAGCATGGTAAGGCTGTCCAGACTTCACAACACCCGGAGCATTATGTCCAATATTAATAGCTGTCTGCAATAAATAAAGAATGAAGGAAATAAGTATACTAGTATGCCGCCCCACAAATCAGGAGACAAGAAAGAAATCACACACATGCCATAAGGATGCACATTGTTCAGTCAAAAAGTACAAAACATATTAAGAGTCACATCTTCATGCTTCCGCTAATTTCTGAATCCACAGATTTTGTTTCCACTACAGGTGTTGGTTTTAATTACGGTCCAAGTAAACTTATATGGGTTACACTCGGGTGAAGTTACTTGAATGAGCCAATGAAAAGTCTCCCCAAAATTCTCTCTCTACTGAATTTCAGAACTGCTATAAACCATGGATCAAATTTATATTTTGGTAGGCTGTTTCAATTATTACATAAACGGAAAGGTTTAAAAAATATTCCACAAATGTTCTAAAGGGGCACAAAAATATGAAAGTAGATAAAAATATTTAAAGGTATAAATTGAAATCAAAATATATGACTGTCTAATAATAGATTAATTAAATAATTTATTATTTTGATATGTTACGTCGTGTTTTGGAGTACGTCAATAGAAACATAAGAATTATTATTCTGCTAGTATTTTGTTTTGGCTTGAGAAACTTAAAACATTTCGACCGTTTTGAGGAAAAAAAAGAGAGATTTTGCTCGCTATTAACGTAAGAAAAGCAAGGGTCTTTTCTATTTTATGGCCCCGTCCTTTCAGCAGTTGTTTTTTTACCTATGACAATCCATAGTCCTTATTTTTTAGCGTGTGACATTTTAGTCTATAGAACTGAAAACATATTAATTCATGATGTAACAATTTCCAAAGTGCTGACAAGGCCTTGAAACTTTAGTTTCAGCACACAATGCTAATTTAAATGGACACCAATAAATAGGAGAATTTTTTTTGGTCATTTTTATATGAATAAATAAATTTTATTAGTGAGAAGGCATTAAGAAAATGCCAGTATAACAAAAAGAGAAGATCCTCATCTTATCTCTACTCACTCAAGTTCTCCACAAAATTCAAAACAGTGTTCAACTCAAAATCAACCCCCTCCCACCCAACTATACAAAGCCACAAAAAAGTAAACTCTTAATACAAAAGTAGAGCCATATCTTCGAAATTTTTTTTGTTCATCCCCCACCAACCAGCCAGCTAACACAAAACGGCTCTAACTTCCAAACCTTCTTCATTCTATTGCATGGCATGTACCTTTACAATTCGCTCAGTGGACTCTTCATATTACTTGAAAAATACCCACTATACTCCAAATCTCCCTCTAACATCCCAAAGCTCTGACATCCACTGACAATGAAAAAGCAAATGACTTGTTGACTCTTCATCTTTCTTGCACAGGCACCACTGATTCACATATAGACACCCCCTTCCCTCTCCTTAGATTGTAAATGGTCAAAACACTCTCCATCATTGCACACCATGCAAAAAAATGTCACTTTGGGAGTGACCCTAAATTTCCATACCTTCTCCCACCAAAATCTGTCACCTGCCTACCTCTCAACTCTTTGTAGAATGATTTAACTTTGAACTTCCCACTCTTTGTAAGACTTCAGTTCACTGAATCCTCACCTTCCTCCACTTCAATTGCCCGCAAAAGACCCAACAAAGCCACAAAACTGTCTAGTTCCCCATCATTTAGATTCCTCCTCAACCTAGCCTCCTGAACCCTACTATTCTCCCCCTATTCAAGCAATCTGCCACTCCTACTCCTTTATCAACCGCTAAATTATATAAATCCAAAAACAACTCCATCAATCTCCCCTCAGGAAGCCACCAATGACTCCGAAATCTTGTTCTATTGCCCCTGACAATCTTCCATCTCACACTTCATAAACAAATCCCATTCACTCCTAATACCCTTCCAAATTCCCACACCATGTGTGTTTAAATTGCACTTAGCCCCGCTTTTCTACACAACCTATCCCTTTCCCACATGAACCTCCACAACCATTTCCCTCTCAAGGCCGTATTGAAAGCTTTAAGATTCATAATCCCAAGACTCCCTCTCTTCATAGGTGTTTAAATAGTCTTCAGTCCACCAAATGAAAGTGACTGCCCTTGCCCACAATAAACTGCAATTGAGATACAGTGGCCTTGAGCTTCTTTAACTTTGGGCGTGATGACCTCAACCCACCATCTGAAACCCCTGAATGGGCAGGCCTCGTGGCACTCGCCCATGAACCTACCTCTGTCCGTCTGTATAACCCAGTACTTAGATCACGTTCTGAAATTCAGCCCATGCTCCCTTCTAAAGGCCCAAAAGAGTTACTAAGGCCCAATACAGCTGGGTCACAATTAATCTCCTTTCCAGGCCTCTTCCCTCCACCCCAACCAGCTTCAAAAATGATATTTGGTTGCACCCTCCCACACATTGGCCTACCTTAAAGTTGCTTCAAGTTGTCCTCCATTCCTTCCCTACTCCATGCGCCCACACCCCAGGATTCCCACGTGCCACTTTCATACCCCTCCTGCAATGAGTCTCACCAAGACTCTCGATCAACAAGATTCCCTAATCTTTCACTTCATTCTGCTCATTGTTACTTTGGCATCCTCAGTTCAAGCATATATAATTCTGTAAATCCATGTTGACCCAATTTTGTTAGAGAAAAGGCAACCTTTCCATCTTGAAAGCATGCGTTCATACCCTTGCATGGAGGGAGGAAGGGAGGAAGGGAGAGATAGAGAGACAAAGACAGAGACAGAGACAGAGACAGAGAGAGTGTCATGAATTTTAAAGATGTACTAGTGAACCATGTGAAAAAGATTTTCGCTTTAGAATGGTCGGAAAGCATATTGTCACCATAGACAGCCATTTACTCTAGCAATAAATGGAACCTAATCCACAATCTTGTAGGGGGTGAATTAAAAATGGAACAACAGTTAGACCAGGATGCATACATTAAGGAAGTTTGCAAAGGAAGAATCTCCAGATACACCAGTTGAAGTAGGGGCAGTAAACGATGGTTCCAGTGGCCCTTCAATCACTGCAGGGGTTGGGACAGCTTCGAGCTCCTCAAACTCACTAAAAGATTGATTGAAAGCATGAAAAGAAAATTAGAAGAAACCAATACCAGACCACAATATACTCAATTGGCAAGATCAAATAAAAGAAACAACCACTAAAAACCATATTGCACAGTAAAATTCAATGCAGGAACAGATACATGCTCATTGTACAACTAACATTAAGGGCAAAGTATACAATTTTGTATTGGTAAGTTGTTTTGCTTGACCACGGAAATGTTTGATGCATATTCAGTCACCAGTGAGGAACTTCCATAAAAGCCAAACTTTGGTTTGACAACCTTAAACCCTTAAGCAACCTTTATGCCAAGTCTTTTGTGTGTTTGAATATGAACTGTGGACAAGAACTCCCACAAAATTCTAGTTTTGATTCTTCTCCTAACAGCATGCCCTCTAAGAATACATAAATGAAATAACCTTTCTCAACAATGCATCATTTCTTCAACAGTTTACCTGAACTATTATCAAAATAGTTCCCCGCCTCATGAGTGTGTTCTGGATACGTGTATGTTACAGGAAACCTTCTATTAATATTTCCCTTAATAACTCAATATTTTCTCGAGTGATGACAAGTTCAAAATTTTGCTACTCTATGATTCTAAGCAAACTTCTCAACAAAATTAAATAGGACGACAACCCAAATAGACCATTCCCCATACTAAGAATGATTCTCAAAAGCATCATTATTCTTTGCTCCACAAGTCTTTCAACAATACATTTAATAATGGCTGATTACAATTAATTTAAGTTCCAAGGAAATTACTGCAGCTTTTCTCTTCTCATTTAGTCTGAAATATACGCATCACAAACCATTCCCATGAAATGTCATGGTGTTACTACTGATATTGCATAGATATTATACTGGACATCATTCTAACATTCCAGTTGGAATGCTACAAGCAAGAAAATGAGCAACTAGAGAATTGCCACCAGGCATGTGAGATTGTTTTTATTTGCATATATGATTTGTGTGCGCGTTGGGACCTGGGAGGGGGTTGGGGATATAGAAACAGTTGAAAAAAAAAATCAAATTATCACAACCGTGTTGGCTAAAATAATATTTATAAAACAAGTCCAGAGTTTTAAGGAATTGAAAGAGAGAGATTTTCTCTAGTAGAAAACAAGTTGAGTACTAATATCTTAATAGGATATCACAATTTAAGGTTAAGCTGTCCCTCAAAAGAGAACTGCGAAAGAGAAGGAGTGAGAATAAATTAGCTTGCTTCTCTCTCTATCTTTCTTTCTCTCTCCCCATCCATTTTACTTTTTTGGTTCTTCTAAATACATGGATATAAGAATTTGTCCCAACTATACACTTTTGGAAGTCAGGAGATTCAATCATGCAATGTAATTCAGTCATCACTATGTTTAAGGGATCATCACTACCTTTTGCTTGAAGATTTTGGCCTTGGAGGAACTTTTGAGTATGCACTGAGAATCCTGAAAATGAAAAATCACAAGCAATGAAACTAAAGTTGCAAGTCTATAACAATATAACGTGGCAAGTCAAGTGACGACATGCAAGTCCAAGCATATACAAACAATGAGCAAATTCAAAGTATAAAACATATCAAGAAGGTTATCAAAAGTCCCCATCTCCCAGTCAAAAATATTTTTCTGAAGACAATTGCCCCAAACAATATTTCTGTCGTTAAGAAATTGTTAGCCACCAAAGCTTCTTTATTGATATCCCATTCAAAAATATCCAGAAAGGTGTCCTTAGCATTAGGTTGCCCATCCGATGATGACTCCAAAAACAAACCTAGTCTCCCCTCCCAACTTCTAGAGATAAATACTGAATAAAATCATCCCATTAGTTTCGGATTCCCTTCATAAACTTGATCCATGAAATCAAGCACCGGTTGATAAAGCCCACTCAACCTATAAAAGTCCAAATCTAGAGGATACAAACTTTTTTTTAATAATTAAATATATAATTAAAAAGACACTAAGGGTATGCCACCCAAGTACAAAAAGGGTCCTCAATCACCATAAAATTTAAGCAGACACATTCTCAACGAAAGACATCAAATTTGCAAATCCATATCCATTCCCCCCACCACCCATCTAGACAAAGAGGACAAAAAGTTTAGATCCACTCACTTGTAATCCGTCTAGACAAAGTAGACAAAAAGTTGCTTTTCAGTATATACAAGAGAAATTCAACGACATAAAATGTTTCTATTCCTCTCTCGCCAAACTAACCAAGCTAAACAAAAGTGACAACTCTCCACACTTTCCCACAAAATTTCTCTCTATCACAAGCATATCTCCAAAGCCACTAACCTACTAACACTTCATTAAACAATTTTGAATTCTGAATACCAATGAAATATTTACAAGTGTTTGCTTTTGCTCAAGATTATATCATGCACAATCTTTTGCAAAAATAGGCACCTTTTGAATAGAATCATTTACATAATAAAAATATGTATCTGCCTACACAATGTTGCCCCAAACCCTAGTTACTTTTGCTTACAAATGCAGAGGACAAATTCAAATATATCACCTATTCAAAACTTTATGTTTACATTCTTTCAAATTATTTCTATTATGTGACAAAAGAATCAAGTTTATTTAAAGTAATATTTCACACTAAATATTGGCTTATGTTACACAGTTTGAATTTGTCCAAACATACATTTTCCAAAAAGTGATGGTGGACATTGAAGAGCTATGGTAGAAATTCTAAGTTTCATATCACAAATGCTCAATAAGATCAACTTAATAAAGATATGGAGAAAAAGGAGGGAAAAAAAAACAACAAGAACAACTACCCGTATCTTCAATTATGATCAGAACCTGAAATGTTTTACACTATTGCCAAGCATCAAATGAATTCTTGCACTGCATCATAGATTGATAGTCCATGAGAGAATATACTGCAATAATGTCTTTGAATCTCAAATCAACATATTGAATGGTACTTTGCATCTAGATATGGTACACAATAGCATTATAGCTATTTGGCGTAAAATTTGCAAGAATATTTGATAGTATTATTTTATTTTTTTATAATCAACAACATTTTATTAAGGGAAATAGCCTATTACATAAAAATAGAAGCAGAAAAGACATCCACCAAAAATGGGAATATCAGTTAGACTATTATTACAATCAATTATTATTATTATTATTTAACATAAGCAACATATTATTGATGTAAGCATAAAGGAGCACATCAAAGTAATGGGACAAGAAGTCCACAAAAGGGAAAAGAAAAATAAGAAGAAGAAAAAAAGTAACAAAAACATAAGTAAAAAAGAAATGGCAACCTAATGCACAAAGTTCAAGCATTGCAGGATATGGAGAGGGTCAGATATAGGCAATCTTCCCTCAACAAGAAAATAGGCTGATTTTAGGGTTCAAACCCGTGGCCCTAGGTCGCAATGGAACAACTTTACTGATGCTTAAAGTACAAATTTTGACCTAATCTTCAACTACATATATCCATTATTCAACTCAACTTAGCCCTTTCCCAAATAAATGGGTCAGCCACATGGATCTTTTTTTTTTTTTTTGGGTACCATTCTCTCGGTTATGGGCAATCCACATTGTACATGACACAAAATATGCATTGAATTATATAGAATAAAAACTGTAGCAATTTTTTTCGGAGATGGAAGACATAGGACAAAATACCTACTGAAGAGGTTTGCAACTTCCTCACACTCACGGGAGTTGTAGAACCATATTCCATTAACTTCTTGCACAGCATTTCTATACAACAAATATGGAACTTGGACTTCATATTCAAAATCACCCAGGAGATTCTCCACAAGATTTTCTGTTTATAATGAATAATAAGTCAGGACTATTCATTACAAATGACAGATGGCAGATGTACACAGATACATTGCCAGAGAAGCATTATTTCAAAATGTTTCACAAGCACACAATAAAAATTTAATAAAGCTTTATTCGTTATGCAAGCCAAACTCAAGGTTCACATAAGATCATTGACAGCCTTTCATTGTACGTAAAATTTTCTACTGCACAATACTATTGGATAGCAACTGTAAAGCAAAATACAGAGCAACTAATCAATCAACAGAACCCTGTTTCACCACTAAAT
This sequence comes from Pouteria glomerata, assembly GCA_035590655.1. NCBI lineage: Eukaryota > Viridiplantae > Streptophyta > Magnoliopsida > Ericales > Sapotaceae > Pouteria > Pouteria glomerata. Next base: position 6,582,780 of record JAVXUM010000017.1, on the reverse strand, counting down.
ATAAATGAGCCATTCAGCTCCATAGGCCTTTAGACCATGTGTGGGTGGTAGCAACAAAGTTCAGAAATGAATAGTGTCAATGCTATTTTGGCGTTTGGATCAATCATTGATTCCATATGGGAATAATAAGATTTTGCATAGGAACTCGAGATTCCTTTGGGGGGATGTAATAATAAGATCCCTACCTAGTGTGGAAATCTCATTCCGCCTTTCCACGGCAACCTAGATGGCATTCTATGTCATGCTTTCACTCAAAAGGATAGAATTAAGGAGACGTGGAATCAGGTTCCTATCCTACCCCTCAACTGCTGCCTGAACATAGCCTAAGGCTTTAAACACCATGGATAAAGAATGGAGAGGAAGACTGCAAGAGGTACCTATTTATTGGCCAAAAATAAGGAAAATTCTAAATGAGATGATTGGACAAATACACCTACGATAATCCTAATAACATCCAGACACTATTCAACTCTTTTTATTTCATTGGGCAACTTAATTTTTTATAAGAAAGATTACCCTGGAATTTACTTTAAAACCTATTTTTTTTAACTTTAGTTCAACTTAAACTATTTAACTAAAACATATCAGAATGGTTAAATAATATTTTAGCTTCTGTGTTAATAAAAACAACTGACCTAAACTAAAATTTGATCATTGATCTCATTTAGTTGAGAGCAAAATTGTTTTAGCTTATGGTGCTAACGTGATATGGTTTTGAAATAAAACGAATGGTGATCAGAATGAATAATTCTAGAATAACAAATCATAAATATATATATATGAAATCCTTGAATGACAAATGAAATTTTCTTGCATCATACAACTGCTTACCAAAATTCACTCTGTCCAACAGATAATTTAGAACAATTATTCCAACATTAAATAATCAAGAGAATCAATCCCGCTAACATAGATCACTAGTGCAAGAACATATTAAACCTGTATTTCGCCGATTCATAACAATGAACTGGAACCTCGGCTGAGTGTTCCTGCAAATACCAATGTCACCAACAACATTATTACTTAAGCAAATTATACACAAAACAGCAGTACTGCAAACAACTCACCGCAAAACACATTAAACAACAAAATCAAAGGAGTGACAACTAAAATAAAAATCTTGTGTCAACCACGGATTGATCTATGATCCCACATTTATTATTCTATTATAAGAGTCTGACTGCAGATGACATTCAAAGGAAAGTGCAACTTAAGGAGGACTATAGGGAAGTGGTCATGATGGAGTAAGTGAAGTGAAATCAAAGGGTCTTGTGGTTCAAGAAGAGATAAAAATACCAAATTGTTTCGTAGGACAGCTAATGCCCATAAACAAATCAAGTATATTGCCAAGGTGATTGTGGATGGAAGGATTTTCGAGGGAGAAGATGAGGTCTGACAGGGCATTGCAACTTTTATTCTGGTATGTTTTTGGAGAAAGAGATGTGGGCTTGGTGGGTTGGATTTTCAGTCTATTTCTAGCAAAAACAATTTTATGCTTGAAGCAGAATTTTTTTTAAGAGAGTCTATGGAGCTCTTAAGTTGTTGAAAAGGGATGAAGCTCTTCCATGAGGGATGACTATCACATTTTTCAACAGTGCAGGGCAGTTTTAAAACAAGGCATTCTGAAGGCGTGTGAGGGGTTATTTGACTCAGGTAGCTTTGAGAAAAACAATAATCCATCTTTCATTGCTCTAATTCCTAAGAAAGGGGAAGCGGATAAGATTAAGGATCTTAGGCCGACTAGTTTAGCAGACAGTTTATATAAGTTGATCATCAATTTCTACTAAAACTAATTTAGTGGAGGGTCGGCAAATACTGGATAAAGCTATACCCTAATTGTTGCCAAATCAAACAAGAGTCGGAATAGTTTGGAGTTTTGGTTTTAGAAGAAATCTCCAAGATAGGAGGTAGAAAGTTACTTGAGTTGCTCAAACAGTGCGGGAAGGTGGGGTTAGTTTAGGATGGATCTAGGCTAACGCATGAGTTCTTAATGTTAAATCTTTTTACGAACTGGTAGTTGGAAATGGGGAGGTCTCTTTATGATGGAATTGCTTGGTCTTTTGGGGTTCATCAAAAATTTGCTTTTTTTTTTTTTTGGGTACTTGATTCATGGTAGAATTCTTACTAATGACAATCATGCTTTAAATAAGTAAAGGAATTTTATTAAATATAGAAAATAAAGGCATTAAAGAAATGCCATTCTAGATACAACCACAACCATTCCTTAAATCCACATTTTATCTGTAAAAGATAAATAGAAGAAAACAACTCTGACTCTAGCCCCCCGGGGCCCGCTTTCAACTATACAAAGTAAACAAAAACATGCTATTCACTCTATATATAGATCCCTCGAAGGCTCTATTGTTTTGTTCCTCTCCTTCCAAACCAACCAAAATAAACAAAAAAGAATTGTATGCCAAGTATTCCCCTTGCTTGAAGCCCCACCAAAATCTAAACAAATCCTTTACTGTCCTAGGAAACAGCCACTGAACTACAAAGAAATTTAGTCGCACGTCCCAGTGCCCTTGTCGACAAGCGATCAATATTTA
>JAVXUM010000017.1:6527080-6538870 GCA_035590655.1 Pouteria glomerata | reverse complement strand
TCTGGTTTATATAACCCCCCCCCCCCCAAAAAAAAAAAAAAACAAATCTAACCAACAATACAAAATAAACTAAAGCAAAATTTTCAATATATAGCAATGCCATGATTGTATTCCTGATTCCATTTCATTAATATTTCTCCAGCACGTCCTGGCAGTTAATCTCTATTATAATCAAAAATTCTAAAAGTATTCATAAAGTGTTCTTTAGTCAAAACATTTGAGGAAATTTATGCACGTGGATAGGAAGTCAATTAAACCTGTGAGCTTCAAAGAGTTTAGCGTCAGTTCCCTCATCTATGTAGTTCATTGCAAGCAAACGATTCTGCAAGAAATGATAATAACAAGAAAAAAAAAATATATATATATTAAACGGAAGACAGCAAAAATGAAACCATAGCATAATATCATATGCATTCGGCCAGTAAAAACTAATTTTCCATTATAAATCAGAAGTTTTAATTTCAAATCTGAAATCCACTAACTCCCTCACTTGAGGTTTCTTTTCCCTTTTTTTTTTTAGTCTCCCGAGAAGAACATCACAAGAGCAACACCGAAAAACAAGTATCTCACATTTTATCATTAAGAAAATCAGTTGGTATTCTTTCCAAAATGTAAGTTAAAGCTTGAGAGACACTATCTTTGCTAGAAAATTGTTTCAATTAGATTGCATAATGCAAAGCTAGAACACACAACATTCAGAACAGGAAAACACCAGCATGAATGATATAATTAACCACGGAACAGATCTAGGTAATGCAACCAACACAAAATCACAGAAATCATAATATCTCACATAAAATAATACGGCAAAATCCTAGATAACACATTGATAAGGAAGTTTGCGGAACTTTATTGCCCAACACCCCAAGGGTAATAGCATATGATCCAATTTTCCGCAAAAATACATGAATTACACTTTTAGAAAAATGATTGGCATCTTAAACCCACTCCGGTGGGTGTCCAACAATAAAACAAGATCTAGCCAAGCAAAATAAGGTTTTTATACATCCATAGAGACAATTTTGTTGTTTTAAGAGGTGGAAAAAATAGCATTGCCATCTGAGTATCTAACATGAGCTGAATATATTTCAAAAAAAAGAAAAAGAAAAAGAAAAAGAAAAAGAGAAAAAAAAAAATGTAAAAGAGGGAATTTAAAATTAAATAATTCAACAAACTAGAGATATTTGACTAACTTCTGTTAACTTGAGAGATGTTGACAAGAAAAAAATATAAAAAAGCATTATTATGAGAGAAGAAAAAGGAGAGACAGGCAAAGAAGGATAAGAAATCTTTCAAGCCCAATGAAAAGGAGATCCTTAATGTGAGGATGTAGTAAACTGCCACCCTGAAAAGGACACACTGGCCTTGCAAATGTGCATCTCTGTATGCACGTGGGGGAAATAGAAGGAGATATCTGCTGAAAAATAAATTGTTGATACCCCTTTACGATTGCCACTGCATTTGAACATACAGCTAAAGAAAAAAGCATGATAGTAGAACATCTCCACCTCTCAACATTTTGAGTAATAGGCATTTTTTTCGAGGAGATGAAAGGAGGCAGAAAAATGAAAAATTCCATGTGTATGGTCCCCCCCCCCCCCCCCAACAAAAAAAAAGGGAAAAAAACAACCAAAAAGAAAAAGAGTTAATAATCCTTACTTAAGTTCTCTTTTCTTTTACTATATTCTATTTCTCATGAAAATCTTTTTGGGCAAATATAATATTAGAAAAGTACAAACAAATGCTTTTTAGTTTAAATCTCCCAAGTCCATGCATCACACAATTATTGATCCTATCCCTCTCACCCTGCACAAAGAATTTTTTGGGCAGAGTGAAAGCACTTTTTTTTATCTCTTTTGTATAGATAGCTGTTCAGGGGTAGAAACACGAAATTACATACGTTTTTGCACTTCATAGAAAACATGGATATGCCCTTGGAAGGCATCCCTTGATGCACATTAATATAACTTCAACTTTTACTTGTCAAAAGAAAAACAAAAACCACCCACAAGCAAAATGCCTCACAAGAATAACCAAAATACTTAAAAACATTATCCACATTTTATTGGCTGGAAAAGGAGTGTCAAACAAAAAATCCTACTATCGACTTAAAAAGGTCTATTCCCAACCACATTGGATCTTTTAAAATCTAGGTTCTAAAATTAAAAAGCCTAAACAAGGATAGATTAATGGGATTAATATGCATCACGTTGATTTTAATCATGGACTCTCAAATAAGTTTCTTAGTTTCTCCAAGCCGCTAAAAACTTATTTTTATGTTTGTCTATGTAACAAACTCACACGACACCTAAATGTTGAAACTGTTTTTTTTCAAAAGATCAATGAAACAACAATACATGTTTCACCTTTCCAAAAAAAAAAAAAAAAAGACAACATATGTTTGGACACGTCTGTCAGGATGTGTCCAGCTTGTTTCTTATTGCATCATCTCAAGTCATTGGACCAAAAATATACAGCTAAACTCTGATAACCTCCAACAAAATCACATTGCAAATAGCATTTTCAGAAAATAAAAACGACGAAAAGCTAAAGTCCAAACAAATAGACAAAAAGAGCACAAAACCTGGCCCGCATTGCGAGAATCAGGATCAATCTTAAGGCATTGCTCGTAAGCTTCAATGGCCAGAGTTATATTGCCAGCATCTCTGTACAGAACGCCTATACAAAAAATAAAATAAAAAGATAATTAAGAAACTAACCAATAACGGGAACAGAGCAAGTTGAAACAGAACCCTATATATATGTCCAGAGAGCTTAAAAAAATTACAAGACAAAAAAATTAAGTGTACTAGAAGTCATCACTGAATGGAATGAAGAGACACCATCCAGTTTTGATTTTCTATAATAATAACACAGCTAACACAGCCTTTGCATTGTAGGTACATGGCCACGTTAACACATTTTAGGGCAATGTCATTGTCGCAATGGCCCTTGACACCTCAGCCTTACCAGAAGGACAACTCCCACTTCACAGGCATACCCTTCCTATGAATCCAGAATACCAACATCTGGAACACCTTCCCTTTGTGTTACCTCCACGCCACAAAACATCCCTGTAACCCTCCAACCCATAAGATTTTTTGCAGGCACCCTCAAGCTTCAACACTTAACCTCAATTGTAGCCAACTACTTAGCTTTTTTTTTTTGTCTTTTTCTACAATTACTAAACTTACCCGTTTACATTTTAAATTTCTTTTAAACTATAAAGGGCAAAACTGTCAAATTATACCTTCCAAAAAAAGCCAACTACTAAAAAGCTAGCTTTTTCCCCTTCCCAAACACAAAAAAAGCTAGCTTTTTTTCTTTCCAAACTAAGCCTAAATATAGCCTCAAGCAAAGATGAAATCATTAACTTCAACATCAATGCAAGACTAAATTTTCTTTAACTGCAATTTGTTTTCTTAAGTGTGAAACTAAATCATTAACAGGTAACGCAAAACACCAATGATGATGATGCAAACAACAAGAGCAGCAACAAGAATAAGAAAAAGTAATGCCACAAACTTGACGACCGTAAGGCAAGAGAGAGAACAGAGTGACCTAAGTTGTTATATGCTTCCGCGTATGTGGGGTTTGCAACAATAGCCTTTTCAATCATGCTTGCAGCAGCATCCATTTTACCCTGTAAAAAGTACAAAAGTTGTCACTGGTGGGCAGTTAGATACTCCTATAAAATATTTTGAATGGGTAGGTGCTGAACCTGTACAGTGTAGACAACACCAAGATTGTTCAAGGATTGCGAAAAGTTTGGTTTGATTGACAAAGCCACCTGCAGAAAAATAAATAATTATATAATGCCATAAAAAATGACTCGAGTCTTAAAAATTGCACTTAAGAATCAAATTTTGCCTGATAGCACTCCACAGCTTTATCAAGGTTGTCACGGTCTTTGTATATCACTCCTAAATTGTTGCAAGCCTCTGCACAATGGGGATTGAAGTGGAAAGCAAGTTCATAAAACACAATTGCCTGCACCAATAGGATTTGTTAAATAAATCACTGTATGCCCCAGCGCAAAAGGGATCGAAGTGGAAAGCAAGTTCATAAAACATAACTGCCTGCACAGATATGAGATTTGTTAAATAAATACTCAACAAGACCTAGTTTTGAAATACAACCTGTTCAGTAAAGCAACTAATAAAAAGGTATAGGGTTAGGGGTTTTATGAAGAACAAAGAGATATGAAATATTGTTTAATAGAGACTATTATTTGCCAAGGTCAGTTTCATTCATGTTAAGGCAGTTTGACAATAAAGGATATGAAAACCAGAGAGAAGAGAGCACATAAATCTTCCTTACTGGTACTTACCATGTCGAACTTCAGCATTTCCCCATATGCAACACCAAGATTATACATAGCATCAGCATAGTGCCAATTATAATAAAGAGCCTTCTTGTAGTATGCCACACCTTGGTTGATGTCCCCTTCCAATTTAACCTGAATATATCATGAATCCATAATCAAAAGGAAAAAACTTACCCATAACAAAAACCAGAACAATATGATATCCACAAGCAAATATTTAATGAATGATGAAAAATTGTTACAAAAGTCCCTCAGAATCTTTCTTTTTCTGCCTTGTTATAAACCATGTGCGATAAAGTGGACATTCTCACAAGTTATTGTGTGAAGACCCCCAAATGAGAGCTCTTAAAAGCTGAAACTGTTTTCAGACATCATCTTCCATCATCTGGATGACTCTAGGCAGATGAATTGTACGACTAATGAAAGACTAACAATTTCCTTAAGCCTTTGTTTGGGAGATATGGGAAGGGGAATGGAGGTTAAAATAAACAATACAGTCAAAAATATTATTCCACCCATTAAACCATATCTATTTGTGATAGACATTTGTAGAAATAATGAAAAATACTAAGGAAAAAATAAAGAAAATAGAGTTATAACTTTTTGCAAACATCACACCCCAAATTGGGGGTGAAAGAAAGTCGGTTAATGGAGGTGAATGGGTCACCACCATTACTTCCCTTCCTTCCCATTCACCTCCTCCCAAACAAAGGTTCAATATACATATTGAGGCAACAGGCTTTTTTATAGCACAAACTTGGCTAAAAAGGATTGCATCAACTCCAACTAATCTAACAGCATAACATCCAAATTATTGCCCATGATACTGCCAGGGGTGCAAATTAGAGTTAATACTAGGACTGACGAAGAAATTGTGAAAGTTCTGCAGGCTTTTGTTTTGACAAGAAGAAACATATATAGTAAAGAAAGGCATGAAGTGGATACTGACAAGGGACACTAAATAGACCGGACGAGACACTTATAACATCTATCCAAGGTTCATTCGAAATCTCCACAGAATACAAAAATTGGTTCAAGGGAAGATCAAATCTATCCAAACAAACTAACAAAAGAAATAAATTTGGGGGCTAAAAACTGTCTCAAAAACCACCTTTGTTCCTAAATCTGTCAATGCAATTGCCATGTTGTTCTTCGCAATTTCAAAGTTCGGAGACACTGCTAGACACCTGAGAAAACAGAAGCATAAAAAAACACTTGACATTAGCAGAGGACAACTTCCAGTCCAATACGAAATATTCTTCAAGCAGCAACACAAAATACTAAAGATTCCTACAAGTAGACTACCTCTCATAGCACGCAATAGCTGATTCCAAGTCTCCACGGTTCTTATAGATGACACCCATGTTGCAATAAGCTTCAGCATACATAGGCCTCTCCAATGCAGCCTTCTCATAGCAACCAAGGGCCATGTCATATTGCACCATTTCAGAATAAACAACACCAAGGTTGTAATATGCAGGCTGCATTTGAAATTCAATTCATCAGAATATTTGTATGTGTTCTTAAGTGACAGAAGAAAGCAGTCACCACGAGCCAGGAAAGACTAAAAGGAAAATGACATTACAGCATAATGAGTATCTATTTTAATAGCTTCATAGTATTTTTGTATTCCCTCTTGAGCGTTGCCAGCAAGCTTTAAGCTAGTTCCAAGATCTGTCAAAACAATTGCCAGGCATTCTGCTGCCGGTTTGTATGAAGGATCTGCTCTCAAAGCCTTCTCATATGACTGCATCAAGTAAAATTGATTGAATGTGACAAATAAATATATAACTTTGCAAGCAATAATTTTATTATAGATCAAAAGATTCAATCCCCAAATAGAAGAATTATTAATGCATTAAAACCATAAGAAAATATTTTTTACAGAAAAGAAATATGTGCAGTTTGGCATGCATACAAAGCCAAAGCCAAATAATAAATTCACCAATGCATATACTACAGCACATCTGAGATAAGCTAGCATACAGATAAAGCTAAGGACCATGCTAACAGGAGAATATAGCAACTTTCCAAATGTACTTGGACAGAAAGTGATAAATCTGCCAACTTTTCAAGAATTGCAAGTTTGAGGTCATTTTATCATTAAATTCAACCTGTAATGGCCCTTCATCTTCCCCTACCCAATGATCTTGTTCTGTTATAGAACCAATAGAAGCATTGCAAGATCTCTCTCTAATCCCCCTTCATATTCCCCCTCCCTGTTCTCTTTTGTCATAAAACAAATAGCAACACTGCAGGATCTCTCTCTCTCAGCGGGCGCGCCCGCACACGCACGTGCTTTTTTGCATCTAGATTTCATAAGTCTGAAACCTCATTGATATTATATGTAATGAATAAATATTACTTTTCTTCTAAAAAGTACTTCAATTATTGCACTTTAATCACTTTCCCAAGGATTGTGCCAACTTCAATCCATCCCAAGCATAAGTGTGAAATCTGCTTTGTACTGGCTAGTACGTTCCGTTCTGGAGAGAAAACATGGAAGAGTAAGTGTTCTGTTCCAGAAAACTTTCTGCCATGTTTCGTAAATTCCTGACTTCTTTTGGATTTTCTCGACATTCTCATGTTCCTCCAGAATGACTATTTCAAGTTGTTATATTTGGGTTGGTCAATGTCGAGAAGCAGAAATGAGAGGAAGCAGATATCAGCGATGACTGATGACTAGATGACCATGGTGAGTTGTTGACGAAGAAGACCTTGCCTGCTCTGCTTTGTTTCAGGAAACCCACTTTGAAGTTTTTCGCCCTTTTGATACAGGTTGGAGAAATCTACATATATGTTTGCATATACACACACAGAGATAGAAATGGAAAGGATGATAAAGTTGCAGATATCATACACTTATTTGTTCAAATATACTAATATATTGGGAATAACTCTTTAATAAAGAATTTATGTTACTAAGTTTTGTAATTTTTTGTGAAATTTGTGCATATAAGATGAGGGTGGGATTCAAATATTATTTCAATTTCATTAGCAATCAATGGAAATCAGATTAAAATCAATTGTAAGATTATTAAATGCTATGCTTACTACATGAATTATATTTTTGGCATAAAATAAATTAAATTTGAAATTGGTAATACTTTATCATATTTATACATTTAGCATGAATTCTTTTGTTTCTTTTTTAACAAGTAATGATACATTTAATATGAATAAATATATACATTTCACTAAAAAATATTTTTTTAAAAAACGATAAATCCAAAATGGTACACCTAAATGTATTGCACCAATAATATGGTACGGTATTTAGTGTCCATTTGGGAATTGCTAGCTAAAAGACAGCTTCTAGCTACTCAGTTTTTTGGCTTTTTCTAAAATGAACAAAATTATCCTTTTACATTTTAACTTTCTTTTAAACCATCAAGGGCGGCAAAAATGTCAAATTAACAAAAGCTAAAAAACTAACTACTACAAACTTAGCTTTTTTCCTTCCCAAACACAAAAAAGAAAAAAAAAAGCAAACCTTTTAGTAGCTAACTTAAAAAAAAAACTAGCTTTTTTGTTCCGCAAACTCTGCCTTACAACTATAATACCAAGAAACTGCAATTAGTTGGACATAAAAATGAATTTAATATTTTATCCAATACCCAATTTATGAATACCAAGAAACTAAAATTAGTTGGACATAAAAATGAATTTAATATTTTATCCAATACCCAATTTATGTTCACCAATTAATAAGATATACAGATCAATGAATATAGATTGAAATCTCTCATCAGATTGATTGCATTCATGTATCCATTCCTTCCTCATGTGAAACATCCTAAAAACCTTTTATTAAAAAATAATTGGAATAATTTATGGTTAGCATTTTTATAAGAATAATTGAATAAATGCCAGCATATTTTTGGGGTCCAAAACAACTCAAGGCGTAGGTGAGATTCTCTTCTAACAGGTAGGCAGTTACGCTTTTGCTACACATACAAACAATCTAGTATGACTCAAACTAAACCTTAAGAAAGCATATACAAATACTCTAGTATGACTCAAACTAAACCTTAAAAAAACACACAGCAGCCAGCCTAACCCCAACTAAATGTAGCCCAGTCTGCACAAAGCCCAAATTAAGTGGACAAAGGTTATGCCAGATTAGCCTAATTAAAGGACCTCGTAACAGCAAACTTCTGTTTTCGTACGAGCAAACTATGAAAAATCTATCTCAGCACCAGTTGGTGAAAGATGGTGAGGGCACAAAAGAAAGAGGCATGCCAATCTTCTGCACATTTTACGAGGATCAAACATGAAGCAAGTACGTGCAGTAATTGGTGATTTCTAAGTAATTGTTATCAGAAAATATATCATAAAAGCTATTACCATGTTGAATTATGCGAGCATATGTTGCGTGGACTTCCAATTTAACTCAGTGATAACAAGCACATTCAGAATAACAATCAGCAACTGTTGCGTGAACTTCCAATTTAACTCAAAGTGATAACAAGTACATTCAAAATAACAATCAGCAACAACATGCAGTCAACGGAAAAGGAATATCACCAAACTCTAAAGGCACTTAACAAAATAGCTGTTATGTTAATTATCTTGGTTCATGATACAAGAAAATGACTATCACCTCGGCAGCTTCAATGAGCCGTTCCTCATCTTTGTAGAGAATACCACGATGAGTAAGAGCACGTGCATTTTGTGGGTCCAATCTGATGGCTTCTGCAAAACTCTCAAAAGCAAGCCTTCCCATATTCTGCATCTGTAGACAAATCCCTTTGCCAATGTGAGCTTCAATGTTTCCACTATCCTTCTCCAATATACTATCATAAAGAGCAAGAGCATCAACAAATTTGTTCCTCGAACGAAGAGTGTTGGCATAAGAGAGAGCATCGTTCCCTTCGAATTTCTTCTGGCCAGGACTAATGCAACCAAGAAAGCTACCCGTACTGGAAGCAGGCTTTGCTCCTTTCAAGAACCCATTATCTCCAACTGGATCCCTCTGGTTCCCATTACCAGCATCAGTTTCCGTCCGCGCCATCCGGCTAAACTATACGCTCGCTTTCCTAAGATAAAATCACCAAAAGCAGGAAATTGCAACTTTTTGTTCAAATCACAGTATGGGTTCTTTTTACATTACCGTAAAAAATAACTAAGAGCAGTACTAAAGCAAAATAATCCCTTCTCTACACATTGGTGTCAAATTAATACCTTGAGAATTGCCTAACAGCCAGCTATGCTAAGGTGCCAAATCTCAATTATGCCCGACTAAACTAAAACAGCAAAACACCACATACCAAGTAGACTAATAAAAGAACGGCTCCAAGATATGTTTTCTCAAGCCTTCAAGAATCCTATCTGACCCTTAATTACTGTGCGGTTGACCAGTGCATCCAATCCATGACAACACATTCTTTCATCAAGCCTGAGCATCCAATCATAGTTGAACACCAAAACCCTAACGAGTACGGAAAACTCCTAAACAAGCGTTGATTCCCGTAAACCCTAGTTCCACAAAAGAATTCGAAACACAAAATTAAGGCTCTTCAGAGAAAATGCAATTCAAATTTAGAACAATCGCACACATACTCCAAAATATAAAATAAAAACCCATCAAATTAGTGTTAAAGAAAGAGAGAATAATAGGGGTTCGAAGCTCACATTCAAGGTCCACCGGCACGCGATGCTCTAACCCCGCTGCCTACTCAAACCGTGCCAAAGAGAGCGCATAACTGATGATGATGATGAGAGAAAGAGAGAGAGTTGTCTGAGGACGAGAATGATGTATAGAGATGCGCTTTTTTTTTTTTTTTTTTGGAGGGGGGGTTTGTCGGTGGCTGGAGACTGGAGTAGTGCCCGCGTCTCCTCTCCGACACTGGTTTGACGTTTCTAACCACCGGAACCCCTCAGAGAGCGCTTTCGTCCGCTGGCCGCGTAGGAACAGTATAGAGTGGCAGTCTATGCGTGTTAATTTCCCTCATTTCTAATCATAATAATACTCCCAAATGCCACTGCGAAAGCCGGGGTTTAATTCATTATTTTCAGACAATAACTGATCGTGTTTCTTGTAGATTAAAATTATATAAAATTTAAAAAATTAACGTTTCATTTTTATGTTATAAATAAAAAATTTAAATTTTATAACCTCAAAATTTCAAAACCTGCAAAGAAAAAGTATACAAGAGGCTATTAATTTTTTTTTGTTTTTTAATTATTAAAAATTATTTTTAAATAGTAAAAAATAAATATATCAAATTAATAACAAAATTAATAAATTAGTAGTCAAAATGCTTAACTTTTCTTTTTTCCAAAAAAAAAAAAAACTAACTTTTACTAATCAACTAAATAATTATTAGTCAAAAACTAACTTTTTTTTTTTTTCTTTTACAAGCTCATCCTAAATTAGAGCCAATTTGGCTGAGAAATTCTCAAAAACTTTCAAAATTTACCCATTTGTAATTTTTAGATTTAACAATTATTTACGCAATATTATGCCAAAAATTATTAATATTTTATCAAATAACAAAAAATTATTAAAAATTATCAATGTTTTACAAAACTCATAAAGTTTTAATTAATAACTTTTGGTAAAAAAAAATCAAAAAATTGTTAAAAAAATTAATTATTATTATTATTGGAAAACTATAATGCAAACAAGAAAAAAAATAAATTTTGGACTGTATCAGATTTTTTCTATTTTTTCGAACTCGAATTTTAGAAGACGAGACGAAACAAGATTAATAAATGTATCTATTTTTTTTTTGGGGGAGGTGAGGGAAGTTTTAAAAAGTAGGGGTATTGATGAAAACCAATCCAAATTTAAAAAAGTTTTATAAGTAATTTTAAAAATTTTTAAGTAATCTTATTTTTGCATTTTTTATTTTTTCCTTATATAGCGTTAAACTTTCCATGACTTTTTTTTATCTTTTTAAAATACTGCTTAATTGTTACTTACATGTCATTAATTATTATTTTAGATAAAATTTATATTAGATAATTACAAGAATCAAAACCCAACCTAAATTTATATTAGATAATTACAAAAATCATAATCCAACCAAAATAGCCAAACTAAGGACTGAATTAATCGAACATAAAAACAGAAATTCAATTTCGCCAATTCAATTTTTTTTACACACACCTAATTATGAATTTACTAAAAGTGTGGACACATAAGACGTGTGTTTTGTTATTTTTTTTTTTAAATAAAAGTTAAAAAAATTATTTGTGTAATTTTATTAAATATAAATAAAATAAAATTACATTATAGGTCAAAATTTAAAATTTGTAAAATGACTTAGAGGTGTTTGGCGTGATAAAGTTTGCTGAAAAACTCTGATATCTCTAAAAATTTATCTCACTGTACGAATTACGAACTCATAATTTATCTCATTTTATCTCACTTTTTATCACACCATACACCCTCTTAATTAAGATTAGCTTCTAAAAGTTACCTAATTTAACATTTAAATTTAGTGAGAGATTGAAGA